>PVJX010012511.1:0-50178 GCA_004027295.1 Dolichotis patagonum
CTTTTTTTTTTTTTTTTTTAAGGTATGGTATTTTGCTTTTCAAGACAGGATCTCACTGTAGTTCTATAGTTCAGGCTGGCCTCGTTTGTGGCAATTCTCCTGCCTCAGCCTCCCAAATGTTGGGATTACAGGTGTGCACCACCAAGCCTGGTTTGGGATTTTGTCTCTATGACTCTAAACATTTCAGACTCACATCCTCATTCAGGTGGTCAGCCAAGGAATGGTCCAGCAGCAGAAGCCTGTGAAAGAAGTCTAGGCCTGAGGGAGCTGGCCCTTGGGGAGATTTTGACTCCTCCAGGTCACTCCACCCAGAGGGTCCCAGAGGCATCCCTGCCCATACATCCACACTCAGCTCAGGATCCTGCAGCCTGAAAAGGATGGGACGACAAGTTAGATTGACTCAAGGCCTCACACACCTGCTTGAGAAGTTCCCCAGGAGCTTAGTGCACAGGAGGACTAGCCACTGGCTAGAATTCCTGGGACCCAGAAACCACGCACATCACCGCTGGAAAATCTGAGCAGAGTTATAGGAGGGTCTAAGAATGAGGATTGCAGGAGGAGGGGAAAGGCCTGAAAACTCCAGATTGGGAGCCAAGTCAGCCTGGAGACTTTGGACACTGGACTGAGAGTAAGGAATTTAAGGGCCTGGGGGTTTGGAGGAGGAGAGGCCTCTTCCAGAGGCAGGAAGTTTACTGAGGAGTTGGTTTAAGAAGCCAGCAGTGGGCATCTGATCTAAGCACTGATGAGAACTGGGGACACAGCATTTGTGGATAGGGGAGGATTTAGTACCTGTGTGTGAGGTTGTCTCCAGATGGGGGTGCAACACGACCAGTTGGAAGCCCATGGTGTCCCAAGCGAATTCCCTGAACTCGGCCCAGCCCCAGGCTGTGGAGGAGCCGGGCCAGGCCTGTTGCGGTCAGGGTCCCATTCTCTCCATACAGGCCGAACAGCTGCGCCAGGTAATGGCTCTGCTCCTGCTCAGCAGGGCCCAGGTTGGGGACTGAGCCCCCTACCCAGCCCAAGACTACCCATACACACAGACCAACCAGCAGATGCCACACTGGGGATCCCATCCTGAGGGAGCAAGAGGTTAGAGGCTTTGGTTCCAGCTTTTATTCCTCCCAGAACATCCTGAGGACTGGGCCCTAGAACAACAAGGAGGAGCTGGTTGGCCACTGCTCGGCACTCTAGCCCAGGACGGGAGAACTCTCACTGCTTGCACCTGCGTTCTCCTGAGTCCAGCAGCAGCTCCGGCCTCCAGCCTCCTGCCTGCTGGCTCCTCTGGAGCAGCCTCTTGTTTACCAGTCCTTGAGCACCTTTCTGACCCAGAGCCTGTCCAAGCTGAGCTGACTGTCCATCCTCAGACCCAGACTCCACCCCTCAACTTTTCCCCATCTCCCTATCCCCCCTCATTTCCAGGATCTCACCCTTCCTGGCAACATGAGAGTTGTTACTTCAGGTCCCCAGCAGACCTCACTGTGGACATTAAAAGGTCCCTGAGGCAGGGAGGGGGAACTTAGCCAAGCTTCCAGGTGCAATGGAGGCCACGTCAGTGTACTGATGGGCAGACTCCTGCTTCTAGCCCACCTGCGTGGGGCGGGGTCAGGGGTGGGGCCAGTGTGGGAAGGTTCATAGGGGAGAAGAGTTAATGGTTCACTGGTCTCTAGGGTGGGTGTCAAAGGTCAGTGTATGCTGAGTCCCCAGCAGGGAGGGGTCATCTTCTGCCTTGAACAAGACACATATCTAAGAACTTGTGCCCAGTTTTTTTCCACTTAAATAATTTATTTTTAGCCCATTGGGTGTCGTGGCACACACCTGTAATACCAGTACTTAAGAGTGAAGCAAGTAGAGTCCCTGCAAGTTCGAGACCAGCCTGGGCTACATAGTGAATTCAAGGACAGCCCAAACTACACAATGAAACTCTATCTCCAAAAACAAAACAAAAATAAAATAAAAACAGAAAATGCTTTCTAGGCATAACTCAGCACCACTGGAACATTTTCCTATATATACCCCTTGCCCCATATACCTTACCTTTGGAATTGAGCTTCCTGTTTGCAACCCCATCCCCATGTTCCCTGGGAAAGTTGGACCTATGTGCCCCTAAGCCAGGAAAGGCAGACAAGTGGTAAGTCAACATGTATAAGTGAGGAAGAAATATACCTAGCAATTCCATTCTTCACCCAGGAAGCAAAAGAGCCAGTACTCTGAGACTCATGAGAATGGTGAGCAAGAAAGGGGAAGCCCTCCAAGAGAAAGGGGCAACTAGAGGGCCCCTCTCTGATATCTGATCTGCTTAGGATCAGTAGAGCAAAGTCTGGCTGGGCCAATTGGTCCAGGGGGTTGAGGCTGGCATTACCTGACAGCAGGAGACAGGAAGGACAGGAAGGACAGGAAGGGCCCAGAGGAATGGGGACCCAGCCTTCTTGTGTAGCAGGTGAGCAAGGGTCACCTGCAGGGAGGAAGCATGGGAGGGGAGCTCCCTTAAAGGGGCAGGCCTGCTTAGCCTAGGCCTCCTTGCCAGTGACCTATCTATCTCCCAGGGACACCATGCCTAGGGGGTCTCTTTGCAGGGACACCACACCTTCCTAAATGCCTGGCTGCTAACCTCTCCCATTTCCCACAAACAACAACAGTCCAGTGCTGAGTGGAAACATTTATTAGGAGAGATTTCATTTAGACTCTCACATCACACACACAAAAAGAGACTGTAACTGTGTTTCTAAAGAGAAAGGGCTGGCAGAGGGCCTGAATCCTAGGGACAGGCAGCTCCAGCTGGACAAGTGAAGTATGGACTTAGGGTGGATAAGGCCACTGCTTGCCACCCCTTTGGGAAGTTTAGTGGCTAAAATACTGCTACCCCAACACCGATTCCAAAGCCAGCAAGCAGCCCAGGGGAAGACTGATTTGCCAGCAGAGACACGTAGGCTGAGGTTGGCGGCAGGTAGGGAGGAAGAGTGTCTTGCTATCTCTTGCTGCTTCTGCGGGTTTCTTTGCCGTTACTGACAGGGTTGCTGGAGGAGCCAGGAGGACCAGCTGCCGTGTGGTTAGGCTGGCTTCGAGTGATCCGGGTGCTGGGTGGGTGGGAGGGAGGGTGAGGGGGATGTGAGCCACCACCAGGACCTGGTGGGGCGCTCAGTCCATTCCCGTTCTGGCTCTCAGAAGCTGGTGGCAGGAGAAACACAGAATTAGACACTTCTGGTAGGACAGCATTTCCCCTGAGGCCCACCTCCACACCCCAAAGAGTGACACAGTCTTGCCGTGCACAACCACACACTGAGGGCAACTGGACTAAATGATGTGGGTTGTGAGTATGAATGGGGGCTCAGAGAAAATTTGATCATTTTGGAAATGGCTATGTGAACCCTGGTAAGCCACTTTTCCCTTATTTCTGTATCACTGAGAGACAGAATTAGCTGTTTGGTCCAAAACTCAAGGACCTCTTACAAAATGCACCCTGACCAAGATGACTATAAAACTGGAGGAGTATGAGAAAGGAAAAAGCTTTAAGTTTCTGTGTTTAAAGGTAAAAGGGGGCTGGGGATTTAGCTCAGTGGCATAAGCGCCTGCCTTGCAAGCACGCAGTCATGAGTTCGATCCCCAGTACCAAAAAAAAAAAAAAAAAAAAAGGTAAAAGGGTAGGGGCCGCTGGGGGTGTTCAGTGAAAGTGTGTGGCCTAGCTTATGTGAAGCCCTGGTTCAACTTAAAATAAATACATAAATAAATAGGGCAAGGGGGCACACATCTGTTATCCCAGCATTTGGAAGGTTGAGGCAGGAGGATTAGCATGAGTTTGAGGCCCACTTGGGCTAGATAAGTAAGTTCAAGGCCAGCTTATGTTATATAGTGAGCCCACCTCAAAAAACAAAAAACAATACCCCAATAAACCCCCCCAAACAAATAAAATAATTAAGTGGGAGTTTAAAACATTTTAAAATATATGCTCATTTTAGAAAATGTAGCTGGGGGCCAGGGATATAGCTCAATGGCACAGCACTTGCCCAGGAAGCACAAGGTTGTAAATTTAATCTCTGATATAAAAAAAAGAAAGAAAGAAAAGGAAGGAAGGAAGAAAGAGTGAAAGAAAGAAAGAAAGAAAGAAAGAAAGAAAGAAAGAAAGAAAGAAAAAGAAAAGGAAAGGAAAGAAAAGAAAAGAAAAAAACGAAAAGACAAGACTGGGCTGAGGGTTTAGCTCAGTGGGTAAGTGCCTACTTGGCAAACTCCAGATTGTGAGTTCGATCTCCAGCACCACACACACACAAAAATATATCTGGGTGTGGTAGTGCACATCTGTAATCCCAGCACTCAGAGGCTGAGCCAGGAGGATTGCTGTGAGTTTCAGGCCAGCCTGGGTTACATAAGTGAATGCAAGGCCAGCCTGCACTAAATGAGACCTTGCCTCAAAAAATAAAATAAGGTCGGGGGATGCAGCTCAGTGGTACAGCACTTGCCTAGCATACACAAGGCCCTGAGTTCAATCTCCAGTACCATATACACACACAAAAATAAATAGGGTATCAGGGATACAGCTCAGCAGCACAGTGCCTGACTGGTAAGTGTGAGGTTGTGAGTTTGATTCCCAGTACAATAAATAAATAAATACATAAATAAGATAGATATAAGCAAAAACTCATTACACTTGCTATCTCCAAAACATAGTAAGAAGTCACATTTAGTTAATTAATTAATTAATTAATTACAGTGCCAGGATAGAGATGTAGTGACACTATAGCCTCATGCTTACTTAAGCACTACCTCTGAGCTCCACCTGCCTGTACATAGTGTAAGAGCTAGACTGGAACTAGGCAAGTGAGGTGACTTCTCTGAGCTCCTAGAATTGTGCATCTCACTATCACTGGGCCTAACATAGTGCATTATTATCTGTACATCTGTCTCTTGCATAGACTATATGCCCCTAAAGGCAGGTGCTGTGATTTATTTCATGGCACCTAGTAGTTGCTTCATAAATGCTTGTAGATGAAAGCAGAGCCCTGCCTCTCACAAACACAGGGAAACACATAGTATACAGTTTGTGGGTTAGTGCAAACTTTGTCTCTGCTAGACCTTGCTGCTTGACCAGATTAAGATATCAGTAGCCTGAACTGAAGAATAATGTCTTTTTTTTCAATTCACAGAAAATGCTGAATGTGCAGACGTCAATGTTAAATTTGTATGCCATCCATGTTTTTTATTAAACTTTTTTCTTTTGATACCAGGAATTAAACTTGGGACCTTGTGCTCGCCAAGCAGTTGCTGTGCCACTGAGCTGTATCCCCAGCACTTTATTGAAGTTTTTCTAACTAGGCATGGTGGCACACACCTATCCCAGTACTTGGGAGGCAGAGGCAGGAGGATCACCAGAAGTTCAAGGCTAGTCTAGGCAACAACACAGTGAGTTCAACACCATCCTGAACTACATAGTCAGACCATGTCTCAAAAACAAAACAAAACAAAACAGGGCCAGTGATATAGCTCAGCAGTATAAGCAACTGCCTCGGAAGCTCAAAGTCCTGAGTTCAATCCCTGGTATAAAAAAATTTTTAAAAAATGGAAAAAAAATTTTTTCTATCTGCTAGCAGATAGAAAGTGAATAAACAGATAGCAAATGAATTTTAGGGACAAACAGGTTTAGATTTACATTATTAAAAATACTTTTGTTGATGCAGGAGGATTCTAAGTTTGAGCCCAGCCTGGAGAACTTAGTGAGACCCAGCCACAAAATAAAGAAAGGCTGGAGATATAGCTCAGTGTGATAAGCCTGGGTTCAGTCCCCAGTACTATGAAACAATTAATTAATTAAAAATTTAAAAACAATTTTAAAAGGGCAAGTGTGAAACCCTAATTCAATCCCCAGTATTCCCCCAGAAATTGTAAATGATAGTCATAGATACCTAAAAATATACAACAGTCATATTTCTTTTATTTTGCACTTTCCCTTTTTTTGTGTGTGTATGTGCTAGGACCGCATCCAGGACCTTATCACTGAGCTACACCCTTAGTCTCAAGTGTCATACTTTCTTTTGGAAATGTGGTGGAATATAATGTTGTTTGTTTGTGGTTATATTATCAGGGTTCTCTACAGAGTCAGAAGCAATAGGCTAGGGCTATAGCTCAGCGGCACAGTGCCTGCCTGGCCAGCGTGAGGTCCTGAGTTTGATTTCCAGTACCAAAAAAAAAGAAAAGAAACAACAGGAGGTGTATACACTCATACACTGTATAACATTTTAGTCAGCAATGGACCACATATGTGATGATAGTTCTATATAATAAAGCTAAAAAATTCCCACTCAGTGACATCATAGCCATGGTAATGTAGCACAATGCATCACTAACATGTTTGTTGTGGGGCCAGGGAAAATGCTCAGTGGCATAAGCGCCTGCCTAACAAGCAGTACCAAAACAAAAAACATGTTACATGTTTGTTTTAATGCTAGTGTCAACTTACTGAGCTGCCAGTGTATAAGAGTATAGCATGTATAACTGTGTACAGTACATTATACTTGATAACAAATAACTATTACTGGGTTATGTATTTACTATACTGTGCTTTTCACTGTTATTTCAGAGTGTACTCTTTCAACTTACATATATATATATATATATATATATATATAGTTAACCATGAGCAGGACCAGGCCCTTCAGATGTTCCAGAGATAGCATCCCCTGTGTGTTGCTGTCCTGAGGCCTTCCAGTGGGATAAGATGTGGAGATAGAAGAAGTGATGCTAATGACCCTGAGCCTGTGGAAGCCTAGGCTAATGTGTGTCTGTGTCTTAGGTTTTATTTTTTCTTTTTCACTTTTGTACCAGGGATTGAACCCAGGGCCTTCACACAGGTATATCCCTAACCCTTTTTCATATTTTATTTTGAGGCAGAATCTTGCTAAGTTGCCAAGTTGCCCTAAATGGCCTCAAATTTGGGGTCCTCCTACCTTAAACTCCCAGTGTTGGGATTACAGGCCTTGGCTACATGTTGGTTTGTAATGTGAAAGATTTTTTTTTTTAAAAGGATAAGAAATAGGAAGGAAGGCACACTGTGGAGTGGAAATGCAGAGGGGAAGAAGTAGACCTAGGGATAGGAGGAATGAGAGGGAAGGGACTGGAAGGGGAGTAAGGATTACAATATGATATGTACGGGCTGGGGATTTAGCTCAGTGGCACAAGGGCCTGACTAGCAGGCATGAAGTCATGAGTTTGATCCCTGGTTCAAAAAAAAAAACAAAACAAAACAATATGATATGTACATGTACCAATTCCCCATTATGAGTCACAAACATGTACTAATTTAAAAAAATAAAAATAGGCTACATCATAGCATAGGCATGTAGCAGGCTATACCATCTAACGTGTAAATACACTCTTACGATTTTCATACCATGAATAAATCACCTAATGACATGTTTCTCAGAATGTCTTTTCATCAAGGGATGCATTACCATGTATATTTATACCTATCTATCAACTTAATATAGAGTGAGATTTGTTATAAGGAATTTACAAAAATACTACTTTTTTAAAAATTAATTTTTTTCAGTGCTGGTGTATAAACTAGGGTCTTCACATTGGGCTACATTACATCCCATCCCATTTTTATCAGGAATTTATGAAAATATTTTTAAGATGCATGTAAGACTATTTGGCTGTATTACTCATTTGCCATACATAGAGAAATTGTTCTCTTTTTCCATGTGAGTGATAGTGGCAAAAAGGTACTGGTGCTCTGTCAATGATTTAAATAAATTTTCAGATCTTTTTACCATACCAGGTGTGAAGGCACACACTTGCAATCCCAGCACTTGGGAGGCTGAGGCAGGAGGATCAACACAGGTCAAGTCCAGCCTGGGCTAACTAGGAAGACCTTATCTCAAAACAAACCCCAAAACAAAACAAAAACTCCCCCCAAAACCTCTTTCCCCACAGAACTTACAAAAGGTGTAAAAAAATGAGCTTACAGAGAAAACTACTGGATGTAGAGAGATATACTGAGGAAACAGAGGCTTGGAAAAAACATAAGGAAAACGCATCTTTTAAGCTGAGGACAGTAGGGAAACTTAAAGAGACCAAGGAATGGATGGGAACAGATTTACCTGGAGAGACTGCAGGGGATCCGGTGGCAGCCTGGGTAGCTGTAGGGCTGCTGTCGTTCTGCCCCTGAAGGCATAGGTATATACTTAGACCCTGCTCACCATCATGCTTCTTGACTTGATCTGCCCCCTTCCCCACAATCAGATGACTGAACTCACAGCTTTGTTGGGTGCTTGCTGGGTGCTGTACTCTGGGTTGGGCTCACTGAAGTTAGGAACCTCAGAATAAACCATGCAGAATCTGCAAAGGGAGACAATAGCCAAAGCCTGGAACTTACCCCCTAGGCACTACTGAAGGCCTCAGGAAAGCCCAGATGTAGGGTGTGGAGTGCATGCTCTTAGGCTTCCTCCTTGCAAACCTCAACTATTTCCCCTTGGGGTGTGACTGCTTCATCTCTATCCTCAAAACAGCACTTACTCTCCAATCTTCTGCAGATCACCCCCACGGCCAGTGTACAGTGTCAGACAACCTTTGAACACTGAAGCATATCTGTAGGACAAGAAAGCAAGATTCAGAGTCCTTGGGAGAGTTACACAACTCCTAACTCTATCCCTCTTGATGGCTGTGACCCTTGGTTAGCAGGAATCACCCAACGCCTGACCCTTTGGTGAGTCGGATAATATCCCCAGGTTGGATTAGGTTGCCCACGTCGTCCCAGACAGAGATATTGATGCTGCCTGTTTTGTCAGCCACTTTGCAGGTCCGCACCTCGTGCCCGTCCTTTGTCTTGGTCACTCGGCCTGGAGTGGGAAGATTGACAAATAGGGGTGGTGGCTGTCAGTAACATGCGATCTGGGTATTAGTGGGGTTAGGTGAAAGCTGTATGCCCAACCCGTGGGGCTGGTGGGGGTGGAGATGCATGTGTATGGAGAGTGGAGGGGCCAGCACCATGGAGAGGGCCTCGAGTGGAAAGAGGCCCGCGTGGCATCCGAGGTGTCTTTCTGGCAAGAGTTACATCTATCCTCTACGTGACCGCACGCCCCGGTACTGGTGCAGGTGTCTAAGAGAGACGGGGAGTAAGCAGTGTCTTGGGGCACACCCTGCCATCCCTGCAGCAAGTGAAGAAAGCAGAAGGTATTCTCCCCCTCCCGACCCACCCTGCACAACACATCGCGGGAACATGCCGCCCCAGCATAGTCACCTGTCTCCAGCACAATGAAGATAAGGTTCAGATTCTTCAGTCCGGGCTTGATATCCTTCACGAAGGTTTCCGTAGTCATGCTGCCCAAGCCTCGGTACCCCACTGGAAGGGGGAACAGGGGATGAAGGCTCAACGCTGGCAGCCTTTGCTTCCATGCTCCACTTCCCAAGGCCTACCTACCACACCAAGCTAGGATCGAGCAGCCTCGGCCCCGTTAACCTTATAGAAGGTTAGTAGCGAACTTCCCTGGGGGCCTCGAACTTCCAAGATTAGCATTTGGGGGTCTCCGCATGTGATGCTTCCGGGCTGGAAGGCCCCCTGTCGGGATGCTCTTTCAGTATCGCGCTCCTAAGTAGGGAGCGGACGGAGACAAGAGTGGAGAATCCGGTGCAGAGCCAAGGGATGGAATCTTACTCGCCAGACCTTCCCGAACCCTCAACCGAACGACCCGAGGCTTGATCCATCTCCTCCCCCACCCACAGCCCACCACCCACCCAGTTAGCTGGCCGGACTGTGCACGCCGCTGAGCTGCCCGCAGGGGGAGCCACAGGCCCTGCTGCCACCGGATGTTGCCCGGTGGAACCCCAGAGTGCGGCGTTCGCCGGAAGTTTCCCTCGTGATCTCTTCCGACCAATCAGAATCATCCGGGCGGACGCCGCTTCCCGCCGGCCTTTCGCCCAGCCAATCGGATTTCACGAGCCGCGACGGGGCGGATATCAGGTATTAAAGGAGCCAGGGAGATGTTTGGCTCCACGAGGGGAGAGATGGACCACCAGGGGGCGCCTCAGATACCAACTTTTTTTTTTTTTAACTGTCCTTTTCTCTCCGAGTAGTGACACAGTGGGAAAAGACCAAGGGCTTTGGAACTTAAAGAACAGGTTAGGATTCCAGCCCAGCACTTCACATTTTTTTCTGAAATTCTCAAAAATACAATTCTATTTTACAGAAAAAGCAAGTTAAATAGACAGTAGCACACGCCTGTAATCCCAGTACTTGGAGGGCTTGGGGAGAATTGCCACAAGTTTCAGGCCACCCTGGGCTACACAGTGAGTTCAAGGCTAACCTGAACTACATAATGATCCTTAATCTCAAAACAAATAAGCAAACAAAAAAACCCGCACACACACAAAACATACTTTATGGCCATCGATATAGCTCAGTGGCACAGTCCCTGCCTGGCAAGCATGAGCTCCTGAATTATATTCCCTGTACCAAAACAAATAAAAAACCCAAAACATGTTTCATATAAAAAAGCAATGCCTAGGGTGCAGCAGGAACTTGTGAATATCAGTTTCCTCTTTTCACTTGCTCGAAGCCTTACCTTTATTCCTGACTTGGGGTCTTCATCTTTAATATACTACTACTCAGTTCGGTCGCGTTTTCTGGGACAAATAGCATTCACACCAGACAGACAATAGGCAGCCTCGGTACCCTTTGGAAGACTGGAACGCAGGACATAAAGGACACTTATTTGTTTCTCTCATCAGTTCATGAGGCATCTGCTCTACTGCCCTTATTTCACTACGTCTCAGAATCCCCTCAATGGATGAAAGATATACTGAAACATTTGCCTTGGACACCTGTCAGATTGTCAACAAAAGGCAGCTAGCTCCGTACTATTATATATAAACCAATTACATAAAGATACATTAATGTGCCTTACAATTTGCTTAGTGAATATCCGTAACAAATACTATTTAATACCAGATTAGCTTAAGAGGTCATGTAATTGCAATGCCTTGGCTTGCTTCATTCCTTATCTTCTCACAGCGTATTTTAGGCTCCATCATGACTTCCCTCGGAACCCAGGTTTTCTCTCCTGCCCACATTCCCAACCACGACGCTGCCACCTAGGCAAATTAAAATCAGGGGCGTTTCTCTCCCTTCTCTCCACTTAGTGTCTCAGGGGACTCTACCACCATTTGAAGAGTGAGGTGAATACGGCAGAAGTGTGGCTAGGAGGCAGGCGGCCAATCATTGAAGCACCTAGCTTTGGGGTGAGATACTCCCCCTGTCGCTATCCCACCGCCTCCTCGTTAACTGCAGTATCCATTCCCATGACAGTGAGTCACAGGGCCGGTGGGGAGGCTCTAGAAACTGAGAGGGGCTGGGAGGATATCAAGGCACACTGCAAGTTAGCTGCTCTTGGACGATCTCACACCGCCCCGCACCAGCTCTACAACACAAGCCATGTGAGCCCCTTCAAAGCGAAGAATCGCTTTCCAGGGTGGTCAACTCCAGGATCGCCCCGCTCGTTCACGCAGTGAAGAACATAGAGTAGTTCCTCCCAAGCGGCTATGGAGTCCAGGCTGAGACCATAAGGACTTCCGGCGTAGAACGGAGGCCCGGCTAGCCGCAGGAGCTCCTGGTCCGCAGCCCACTGCTTCTAGTCCACTGGCGTTTAGAAAAGAGGCGGGCTTGGTGACGGGCTTCCGCTGGGTTGCGAAGCAGCAGTGGGCGGGGCAAAGGCTCTGTCTGAGACGCCGAGGAGTGGTTGGAACCTTCTTACCCCTCCCTCCCTTTTCCTTTGCCTTCCCGGGAAAGGCTGGGACCCGGCCTGGGGCTGTTCGGTGGCCGTTGCGGCCTCAGCTCCCACCCGACCCGGGTACTGGAGAGTCCTGATAGCGTCCAGGGCGGTGCGTACTGCTCCTGCGCGAGCTTTCACCTAACCTAGGCGTGGCTGGGGGGCGAGGTCCCAGGGGAATTAGGCGAGGGTTCTTGATACTGGGGTTCGGAGAAGGGGTGGGGTAAAGATGAAAAATGGAGTAAGGGAGCAGCGCTGGGGAGGAGTTGAGAGATGAGAAGGGCGCGCTAGAGGCTGGGTTGTTGGAGAAAGTCCACAGGGTTGGGGGAGCCTTGAGAAGTACTGGCGGGGGCCCAGTGCCGGCCAAAGGCCAGCGAGTAATGGACTTGGGGTGTGTGTGTGTGTGTGAGGGGAACAACGTGCTGTTTAAATGGGCAGTGATTGACGGGCCTGGAGGGGAGGAAGGGAACATTCCGGGGAACCTGAACCTCCGCCCTCGAAACGCCATACCTTGGCTCCTCTCCCATGCCTTGTCTCTGGTAGCCTTGTCATACTCTTTCATTCGTTCCCCTCGCCTCTTCCCCTCCCACCTCTCCGTGAAGGAATCTCACATTCTTTACATCCTTGTCCTTGGGTTACAGCCCGGCTCTCACGCGCACTTCACACACGGGAAAGCCAGCTCCAAACTGGGATGCAGGGAAATTGGGGATGGGGAGAGGGCGGAAGAGCCCGAAGTGCAAGAGGGGTGAGAGCGTTTTGACTGGAGGATTGGCAGACACCTTTCCCATTAAGAAACTGACTTCATTTCACCCATAAGCAAACGTGGCTCTTCCTGAGGACACTGCTCTTGGGTCCTGATATGTGATAGTCTTATCCTTTCCTATATAGTGACAAAAAGGCAAGAAGCTGATAGGATTGCTGGCTGCTAGTCTTCCGCCTAGCCGGAATGGCCGGGCTGGGGTAGGAATGTGATGCAAGAGTGCGACTGCCCTGTGTCCAGTCGCCCTTGTGGCCCTGCCTGGTTTCCAGTAATTGAAAAGAAGGAACAAGCTTTTTCCAACATTTCCTTTGTTGTCAGGACTTAATGGTGAAGGAAATGGGGAGATGTCGTTCAAAGATTACAAGCTTTCAGCTATAAGATAGATACATTCTGAGGACTGAATATGAAGCATGGTGATTATATTTAATATTATATTGTTTACTTGTTTGCTGAGTAGGTCATAAATCTTTGTACACATCCACACAGGTGGTAACGCGGGTGAATGTGCTAGTTATTAGTGGTAATCATTTGATGTTTTGGTAATGAAATCATCACCTTGTACATTTCATATATATATGTAGTTATACCTTAAAATTAGTAAAGGCATAAAAAAATTTCCTCCAGTTCTCTGAATTTACAGAATTTTGCTATTCTGTTGCTAAACGTAGTACTTTACCTAAGAACAACAGTATCAAGTATGCTTTTGTATTATTATCTCATTTGATTTGCAGGACAGTGAATAGGGTAGATAAAGCAAGTATCATTTTCTGTATTTAATAATTGAAGAAACTGAAAACTATACAAAGATTACATGGCTTGCTTATTTTTTTTAGACCCCCCAGCTTGCTTATTTTACTTAAATGATTAGTATGTTTGTGATACGTAATGAATATATTCAACATGAAATATTGGTACATACATATATCACATGTTGATCAGTTTTACTTCTTCCCCTCCTTTTGTCATTTTTGGTTTGTTTTTTTTTTTGTTTTGTTTTGTTTTGTTTTGGTACCAGGGATCGAACTCATGACCTCGTGCTTGCCAGGCAGGCGCTTAAGCCACTGAGCTAAATCCCTGGCCCTTTTGTTTTGTTTTTGAGGACCAGGGATTTAGCTCAGTAGCATAAATGTCTTCCTGGCAAGCATGAGGTCATGCATTCCATCCCCAGTACCAAAAAAAAAAAGTTTTGTTCTTGAGACACCATCTTGCCATGCAATTCAGGCTGGCCTTGAAGTCCCCATGTAATCCAGGTTGGCCTCAAACTCAGCGATCCTTCTGCCTCAGCTTCCTGGACTGTATGTGCCATCTCTTCTTGTCTTCCCCTAGCCTCAGATTTCCTTCCCATCTCCAGAAACTCTTATGTCCCTATTTAATTTAATGTATTTTATTTTAAATTTTGAAACAGGATCTTGCTAAGTTGCTCAGTTGCCTGCGCTGGGCTCAAACTTGTGATCTTCCTGCCTCAGTCTGCTGGGATCATAGTTGTGTGGCTATGTGGCCTGCATAAAGTTGTCTAGTTGGTTGGTGGTCTAGTTGGATGGACTAGAATCCAAGCTTTCTGACTTCTGTTCTTGGCTCAGTCAAAAAACTTATTTTATTTTGGCCAAGGGGACACTGAAGTTGGATTGGTTTCCCAGTGTGGGCAGCTGTTTATTTTCTGAGACTGCAATTTGTCATTAGAAGGAGACTGAGCATAGCCAAAACCATTTTTTGAGGTATAGTTGCATATACAAGTGTGTTGGAAAAGGGGATGTTGTCCAAAAGAATAAGGCGTTATCCTTTTCTATATCATGGATAGGAAGGGAAATATTATTGAGTAGAAACAACATTCCGTCACTGCCCCCATTGGACCACAGGGAAGAGAAAATGTGCCTGTCACTTGTTTCTTATTAGTATAAAAAATACATTCTAAACATACCATGTCTGGTGAACATAGTAAATTAATGAGCATATGTACCAGACTCAGGAGATAAAGTGATCTTTTTTTGTTTTTTTTTTTTTTTGCTTTTTTGCCTTTTTGAGACAGGGTCTCACTGTACAGTTCAGGCTGGCCTTGGGCTCACTTTGTAGCCCAGGCTGGTCTTGAACTTGTAATGATCCTCCTGCCTTAGCCTCCTGAGTGCTGGGATTACAGGCATGCTGATCTTTGTATTATGTATAAAAATCATCATTATTATCCTAACTATTGATTGACTTGTCCTGGCAAGGGAAGGAGAATAGTTGCTGTTCTCCTGTGCCTAGTTGAATAGCTGTCACAGCACCCTTCATCTGAAGTCTTCTCTTCCTTGCTTGGTTGCAGCCTTGCAGTGGTAAGCATCTAGTCAGCCCAATCTTACTGGTCTCTAGCCACCCAGGTTGCCTGCCCTGGGATAATTTCTTCCTTGACTCTTTTTTTTTTTTAGCCTTGTCCCCTGAAGAGTATTTCCTGACTTGGGAAGTAAAATTGTATCTGTGACAACATTCATGACCATCTCCATATAAAATAATATTTTCACTGAGCATGGTGATACATGACTATAACTCCAGTACTTAGGAGCCCGAGGCAGGAGGGTCACCATGAGTTCGAGATCAGCCTGGGCAGATGATGATGTCCGTGATGAGTGCGTGATGAGTTCAAAGCCAGCCTAAACTACAAAGTGAGACCCTGTCTCAAAAAGAAAAAAAGCCACTCCAATTTTCTGTTGCAGTATGT
The DNA here is from genome assembly GCA_004027295.1 of Dolichotis patagonum. NCBI lineage: Eukaryota > Metazoa > Chordata > Mammalia > Rodentia > Caviidae > Dolichotis > Dolichotis patagonum. The sequence continues at coordinate 15,203 of PVJX010012511.1, forward strand.
GCATGACTGGAATTCTACTACAGGTATAAGGTGTTATTAATCTATATGTTATGTAACCATGCACTTGGAATGATTTACATTACTTGTAATTTGTGCTGAATAAAAGTATGTTTTTTCAGTCAGGTGTGGTGGCTCATACCTGCAATTCCAGCACTGGGGAGGGTAAGGCAGGTGGATTGACACGAGTTGGAGGCCAGCCTTGGACATATAGTGGTCCAGAGTCAGCCTGGACTACATAGCCCCTTTGTCAAACAAAACAAAATAAAACAAATTTTAAAAAAATATTACAACCTTTTTCACTCAACTTTGACCTTTTCTTCCCCCTTCCATCTGTGTTTTTGTTTGTTTGTTTAGATAGGGTCTCTTATGCAGTTTCAGGCTGGCCTTCAATTCAGTGTGTAGCCAGGGTTGGCCATGAACTCATGGCACTCCTTCTGTCTCAGCCTATGGAGTGCTGGGACACAGGCTTGAGCCACCATGCCTAGCCTCCAGTTGTGTTTCAATTTCCCAGGCCATGAGTATGATCCCTGCCAGAAATCTCTCTCTTGAGGAAGGTCCTGTATGCTTAACCTGAAAGCTGTAAGCCCTTGCAGGAGTTGTCTAATCCTCACTGGCCTCTGGCCAGATGCAAGCTTTTGTAATCTCTCTGCCAAGTGGAGGTAGCACCTCTGACTCACTTTTCTTTTTCATGTTCCTATTAATAGTGTGCTCCTGATTGTGACAGCACATCCCTTCCTTGGTGATGGAACTTGTCACTAGGGAGGAGGACGAAGTCGGAGAGTAGCCAGCAAGATGGGTTTCTCAGATGAGCGCCTGAGTGGGACTGAGTGGAGGCATCAGGGGCTTGGAGCCTTGTGAACAGGGAACCTGCCCCCCAGCGCTTGGAAGGTAAGGCTTTGATTTGGAATATGGCTCCAGGCTTTGCCTCTTTTCTCTGCCAGTTGGGGGTCCTTCTGTCTTTGAAAACCAGATTTCTACAACTCCTTCCTGCAGAAAGCTCTTTGCCATTGACTCACATCCTCTGGTTCTTTTTGTATATTCATGTCTCATGAATTGTTAACTTGTTGGTAATTGCTTAGTTTTATGTCTTTGTGTGTGTGTGTGTGTGTGTGTGTGTCTGTTTTCTTTTTGAGATAAAGTCTTACAGTAGTTCAGGCTGGCCTTTTTGAGATCCTCCTGCCTCAGCCTCCCAAGTGCCAGGTTGACAGGCATGTGCCACCATGCCCAGTTAGTTTTATGTCTTTTTATCCTATATACTCAGTGAACTTATTGCTGTGCCTTAGTCTGAGGATAAGGGTTATGTTTCTCTTCTAAATGGCTCAATTGGCAAGAAGTTTGTCTATGTGGGAAAAAGGTGAGGTTAGGAATAACTAACCACACAAATAATTCTCAGTTCTGGTGACCGAGTAAGTGGGAGGTCTCTGCTTGCCATTAATGGCTGGCAGGCCTACTTTAGGCACTGGATGAGATCTTTCCCCTCTTCTTCTTCCTCCTCCTCCTCCTCCTCTTCTTCTTCCTCTTCCTCCTCTTCCTCCTTCACCTCTTCCTTCTCCTCCTCTTCCTCCTCCTCCTTCTTTTCTTCTTCTTCTCCTCCTTCTTTTCTTCCTCCTCCTTCTCCTCCTCCTCTTCCTCTTCCTCCTTCTCCTCTTCTTCCTCCTTCTCCTTCTCTTCTCCTTCTCCTCCTCCTTCTCCTCCTTCTCCTCCTTCTCCTTCTCCTCCCTCTCTTCCTTCTTCCCCTTCTCCTTCTCCTTCTCCTTCTCCTCCTCCTCCTCCTTCTCCTTCTCCTTCCTTCTTCTTTTTTTGAGTACCGCAAATTGAACCCAGGCACCTTCCACTAAGCTATGTCACCAGCCTTTTTTTGTTGTTTTGAGACAGGGTCACACTAAGTTGCCCAGATTGGGTCAAACTTGCAATCCTCTTGCCTCAGTGTCTCAGTGCTGGGAGAGCAAGTGGGTGCCACCATGCCCAGCTGAGATGTGTTCTTGAACTGTATGCTCTCTGGATCTTTTGTGAATGTAATCAATTAAAAGGTACTAAAGAAGCCTGATTTTCAAATCATCTGTGATAAGTACAGTATGCATCATAGCATTCTAGAATTAAATAAAACTTTGGAGGTTCTCAGTTCCTAAGAGAGGAAGTGATTTTGATCTAAGGATTCTGCTGCTAAATAGAAGATCTCTTCCAGAAAGTCAGGAGTTGCCTAAAGAGAGCAAGGTCGGTTGGTGATAAAGCCAAGACCCCCATTTAAAGCAACTACTGTATCTCCTGATTTACCTATTCTTTTATCTTCTCATAGCACTTACAGAGCACCTTAGGACTGACACAGTTAGGGTGCCTCATGTCATAGACAGTAAGGGGACTGAAGCTCAGAGAGAGGTTAAATAACCTGCCTGAGATCACCTTTGGTGAATGATAGAGCTGGAATGATGGAGGACTCGGATTTAGGTTTCTGATTATTTTGGTGGGGTTGGAGAGAGGAGCAAGGTCTCTCTATGTTGCCCAGCTCAATTTCCAGCTCTTGGACTAAAGTGATCCTCCTGCCTAAGCCTCTCAAAGGCTGGGATTACAGTCATACAATACTTTTTCTGGCCAAGTTTAATGAACTTAAATTGGAACTGGGATTTCATTTTTTTCTGTGGTCCTCGAATTGAACCTAGAACCTTGAGCATGCTAGGCCAGTCCTCTATCACTGAGCTTTATCCTCAACCCTTAACTGGCTTTATTTTCTATTCTGTCATCATTCTCTATTTCATTCCATAAAATAGAATAAGTGTTCCAGTGGGCTGAGCATAAGAGGTGATTATTTTCTTTGTTTGCATATGGAAATTAAACTCAGGGCCTTTGTGCTGAGCTATATCCCCAACCCCTTTAATGAAATTTTGGGACAGGGTCTCACTGAGTCACCAGATTGCTTACGTGGTACTTGAACTTGTCATTTTTCTGCCTCAAGCTCCCTGATGCTGAGATTACACGCCATCTATCTCATTTCTTATCTAGATTGAAATTCCTAGAAGTCATCTGTTTCCTTAAACTGGAATAGGTTATGGGGTTCTTTGTCTATGAGTCTGGTTATTTGTAGTAATTGGGGCAGGAGACTCTTCAGCCCTCTGCACCTTTGTCTTTTGTTGTTGGTCATGTTTTTGTTGTTTGTTTTGTTTTGTTTTGTTTTTATGTGGCCTAGGCTAACTTTGAACTCACTCCAGTCCCCCTGCCTCACCTTCCCAAGCACTGGGATTATAGGTGTACACCACCAAGCCTGGCCTATACCTTTTTTTGTTGTTGTTTTTAAAATTTTTTTTAAATTTTTATTTATTTATTTATTTATTTATTTATTTATGGTACTGGAGATTGAACTCATGACCTTGTGCTTGCCAGGTGGGTGCTGTGTGGCTGGTCCCAGACCTGCACCTTTATTAACTTAAGGTAGAAGGCAGACTGTATCACTTATACCTGATTTTTGCTCTTATGCTTTTGCCAAGCATTGGTGGTAACATGTCCATTTACCCAAAAATATAAGTCACGAGTTAGAGTAGCTGCTCTAATTTTATTTAGTGTGTGTGTGTGTGCATGTGTGAGTGAGTATAGTTCAAACTTTTGTGAATGTGGGTTCAAGAAACCCCAAATAGATGAGGATGATTGTCCATTAGTAACAGTCTGTTTTAACCACAACAATAAATTAGAAGGCAATGGGGAGGGGTCTGATAATGCTCTTCGATTCTTAAAAGAATGCAGGCCAGGAATGGAGAGAGGGAGGCCCAAGTATAACACTGAGGAAGTAACAGTTATTTGGTTTGATTCTGGCCTGAAACATAGACTATGATAGTTTGGACTTAGGAACTGCAAGTCAGGGAGTTTGGGACACCTTAATGCTATTTCTGCCCAGATCCCCAGCTTGAACAAACTCCTCCAAGACTTTTTTGTATCCTGTACCTAGAATATCTGGGAAACTGTCCTTCCATTGTCAGTGGTCATTGGCTGGGACTTTGGGACTTTTTTTTCCCAGAACTGAGGATTGACCCAAGGTGTTTGCACTGAGCTATATCCTGTCATCGCCACCCTCTTTTTCTTTTGAGACAGGGTCTTGCTCTGTAGTGCAGGCCGGCCTTGAACTCACTATGTTTTCCAGACTGGGCTCAAACTCATGGCAATCCTTCTGCCTCAGCCTCCCAAGTGCTGGGATTACAGACATGTGCCACCAAACCAGTTATCATACCCCTTTTTAAAAAGAAATTCTGAAATAGGTATTATAAACATGTGTTAACAAAAAGTTTAAAATAAATTTTAAAAATTAGTTTGACCTGGGCTTGGTGGCACATGGTTGTAATCCCAGAATTAGTATTCAAATGCTGAGGCAAGAGGATTGTTAGGAGTTTGAGACCAGCCTGAAATATATAGTGAGTTCAAGGCTGGCCTGCACTACAGAGCAAGACCCTGTTTTAGAGAAACAAACAAAAAAAATTTTTTTTGAAACAGAGTCCTGCTAAATTGTCCACACTCTGCTCTTTCTGCCTTAGCCTCCCCGAGTGCTGGGATTAGAGGTTGCATAACCATGCCTATCATATGCTGTGATTCTGGAGATCCTTGTAGTTTCAGTTTTATTAAGTCTTCTGCCCTAGAGTGGTAAACAGTTGAGTTTTTCTGAAGCATCCCCTTGGAATAATAACCCACCCCTGTGCTGCCTAGAGCCGTGTTGGGAGTCTCAGAGATTTGAAGAAAGAGTCAGGGGAGCCTGGCCTATCAGATTTAGCCTTTGCCTAGAGGCAAGGTAAGGCAGCCTAGTCAGAGAACTGGCTTTTAATGCTGCATGTAAGCCTGTCAATATTTGTTTCTCATATTCTCAAGACATAAGAGAGTCTTCTAACCAGACTAAAAATCTAAAATTACCCTTAATTTTTTTTTTTTTTGAGGTACTAGGGATTGAACTGTGGGCCTCACACATAGTGCTAGGTAAGCACTAACCACCAAACTATACCCTCAACTAATTTACTCTTTATTTTTGAGGTCACAATAAAGGGTACATAAAGGAAAGAGAATAAAGCACAATTTCCAGGCAACTAAGGGTAGAAAGGGGTTATACTGATTGATTGGTTTTTTCGTTTGTTTGTTTGAGACAGGATCTTGCTTTACAGTTCAGGATGGCCTTAAACTCACTATGTGGCTCAGTCTGGCCTCACAGTGATCCTCCTGCCTCACACTCACAAGTGCTGGAATACAGACCTATGCCACCATGACTGACAGATTCATTTTCTTAATTTGTTTGAGAGAGGGTCTTGCTATGTAGTTCAGGCTGGCCTTGAATTTATTATGCAGCCTAGGCTGCCCTTCAGCAGCCCTCCTGCCTCAGCTTCCCCAGTGCTGGAATTACTAGTATGTGCTACCACACCTGGCTGGGGAGGGGTTAGATTTAGAAAGAATTGTGTCAGCTGGATGAGATGGCATGCGCCTTGTAATCCTTTCTACTTGGGAGGTTGAGGCAGGAGGATTGCAAGTTCCTGGCCTGCTTGGGCATCTTAGTGAGCCCTATGTCAAAATAAAACATAAAAGGGCTTCGAGTGCATGCCTAGCATGTGTACAAGGATCAGGGTTCAATCCCTAATATGACATACACAAAAAATAAATAAAAGACTCTGGAACTGGGGGTGGGAGGCTGAGGCAAGAGAGTCACCATGAGTTTGAGTCCAGCCTGAGCTACATAGTAAGTTTGGATTCTACATAATTATACATGGTACTGTATACCTGTAATTTCAGCTGCTGTGGAGGATGAGGGAAGAGGTTTGAGAGTTTGTGGCCAGGCTGAGCAAAATAATAAAACTATCTTACAAGGAGCTGGGGATGTAGCTCAGTGGTAGAGCGCTTTCCTAGCATGAGCAAGGCTCTGGTTTCCATCCCAAGCACTGCAAAAATAAAATGGGAAGCAGTGTGATGGCACATGCTTATAATCCCAGCACTTGGGAGGCTGAACTAGGAGGATCACTGCGATTTCAAGGCCAGCATGGGCTACATAGACACCCTGTCTCAAAAAACAAGCAAAACTAAATAAATAAAATGAAACTTCAGTAAAGCACAGTACAGTCTTTAAGCCTGTTTTCTACATTATCTTATAGAATAAGAGAAAAAATGGTAGCAGTACAATTTGCTCATTGCTAAGAATAGCTGATTTTTTTTTAAATCCTGCAGAAATATATAACCTATATCCAAAATATAATTTTAGGTCCCATCTGGGGATGGTGTATACACCTGTACCCCAGCACTCTGGGAGGTTAAATCAAAAGGATAGCAAATTCAAACCCAGCCTGTGCAATTTAGCAATTTAACATTAACCTAAAATAATTCTTTTTGGGTTTTTTAGGGGAAGGGGCCAGGGTCTTGCTATATAGCCCAGACTAGCCTCTAACTTGCAACTATCCTCCTGCAGCATCCTCCTGAATGCTGGTATTACAGGCGTGCACTACCACATCTGGCAAAACAAGAAATGTTTAAAAAGCACCAGGAGCCGGGCATGGTAGCACAATCCTGTAATCCCAGCATTTAGAAGGCTGAGGCAGGAAGATAGCTGACAGATCAAGGCCAGCCTGGCCTACCTAGAAAAGCCTGCCTCAGAAATCCAAGGGAAGGAAGGAAGGAGAAAAGGGAAAAAGAAAAAGGAAAGAAATTGCAAAACAAGGCAGGTGTGAACACCTGAGGCAGGAAGATGGTAAGTTTGAGCTCACCCTACTGCAACTTTATGACTCAAGTGAGATTTTATCTCAAAATAAAAACTAACAAAAAAAAGAGCTAGGGATGTAGCTCAGTGTGAAGGCCTGTGGTTACCCACCATGCTCACACCAAACACATATTGGGAAACACATACTAGAGTTCAGTAAATGTTGGCTTCACACATGCCTTGCAAGCATGCAGTCATGAATTTGATCCCCGGTACCGATTTAAAAAAAAAAAGTTGGCTTCATTATTATTTAATGGTATTCATAAAACATGATCATTCGGGATTCAGTCTTCAGCAGTACACAAAAAAATCATTATGGGAAAAATTAATGGAGCAAAACTGAGTAAAATTAAAAGTACAACAAAATCTACAGAGACTCTTTCTCTTTCTCTTTTTTTCTTTCTTTTTTGTCTTTTTGAGACAGGATCTCACTATGCAGTCCAGGCTGGTCTTGAACTCACTTTGTAGCCCAGGCTGTCTTCAAACTTGGAGCAATCCTCCTGCCTCAGCCTGGGTGCTGGGATTACAGGTGTGCACCACCATTCCCAGCAACAGTTTCTATCATATGTAGCCTTCCAGGTTTTTCCAATATGTGTTTATACTTAAATGTTTTTGTTAACAAAAATAGCACTATAGTATATGTAATAGTTATAAAAATAAATATATAACTAACATTAAGTTATTAATAAGAAATAAGTGTGTGAAAGTAAATGTATCAGTATTACATATTCTATTTTTTGAATGTAAGGAATTCTGTATATTTATGGTATTTCTGATTTTTTGGTATACCAAACAATACTTAGACAAATTGGTACCTTTTTTGCACTCTGGTTGATTATTTCCTAAGGATAATAACTTATTGCAAATAAGATTTCTAGGTAAAGGTATACTTACTTTTTTTTAGGATACTTAACACCTTTTGCTTTTTGTTTGGGTTTTTTTGGTACTGGGGATCGAACTTATGACCTCGTGCTTGCCAGGCAGGTGCTTATGCTGCTAGGCTAAGTCCTGGGCCACCTTTTGTTTTGACTCAAGTGAATTAACCTTTTCTTGTAGGAATGTATATTTTCTAAACCTTGCAATTGTATATCATATGTTGTATTATGTGTTATATGACATACATACAACATGTTTGTATCATGTTAAGTGAATATTTTGAACATGTTTTTTGTTTTAACCTGAATACCTCTCTTTTACTTATAGATTTGTTTATTGACTAGTGACTATGTAGACACATATAGAAAACCTTTCTAACAGTACAAAGGGAAGAGAAATGAAAATTTATCTCCTATCCCTATGTCTTAGTTTCTTCTCTTTAGTGGCAAACACTCTTGCAGTTTCCAGTGTATCTTTATGGAGTGTTTTATCCACATGGAAGGATATGCACATGCATACTGTTTTTTTGTACTCATGGAGGCATACTTTACATATATTGTTCTGTATCTTCTTTTTTTTTTAATCCTAGTTTTTTCACTTAACAAAAGCTCTTGGAAATTTATCCATAGCTGGTATGTGTTTTTCGTTTGTTTGTTTGTTTTTCTGAGTTAGGGTCTTGCTATGTGGTGCAAGCTGGCCTTGAACTTGTGTATATAGCCCAGGCGGGCGTCCATTTACAGCAATTCTCCTGTCTCAGCTCCTGAGCACTGGGATTACAGGCATGTGCCACCTGGAATGTTTTGAAGGCCCCAGTGATTTTATTTTTTTTCTATTTAATTTTATTGTAAAGAAATGAAATTACAGTGCTTATTTAATTCAGGTAGATATATTAGACAGCAGTTAAAACCTATATTCCCAGCATTGTGGAAGGCTGAGTTAGGGGGATTGCAGGTTTGAATTCAACCTGAGCAACTTGGTGTCTAGGGAGAACGCTGTCTCAAAAGAGAACAGTAGAACAAAGAGCTGAGGATCCAGCTCAGTCCAAAGTCCCAGTAATGTTAATGGTGGTAGCAATTTCATGGAGTCCATGTCAGTTAGTGTAGATATGAAGTACTGGACACTTTTTGTTTGTTTTCTGACAGGGTCTCACTACGTAGCCCAGGCTAGCCTCAAACTCACAGTGATTCCACTGCCTCAGCCTCCTGAGTGCTGAGATTACAGCATGTGCCACTATACCCAGCAGGATGCTGTATTTTAAAGATGTTAGCTTTCTAGACCACTAGGAGAAAAGTGAGTCTAGTAGGTTTTTATTTTTGAGACAGTTGCCCAGTCTGGTTTTGAACTTGGAATCCTCTTGCCTCAGCTTCCCCAAATGCTGAGATTACAATTGTATACCATCACCTCCACCTTATTTTTTTTTTTTTTTTTTTGGTAGGGGGGATTGAACTAACGACTGCACGCTTGCAAGGCAGGCACTTATGCTGCTGAGCTAAATCCCCAGCCCTATTTTTTCTTTTCTTTCGGTGGTAGAGATCAAACGCAGGGATTCATGTATGCTCTACCACTGAGCTGCACTCCCAGCTCTGGACTAGGTGCAGTATTACTCATCTGTGCTCTTCTGTACCTGCTGTGTGTCTTTTGAGTTATACACACACTCAAGCGCTTGCCTTTCCTTTTCTCCCTTCCTTCCTTCCTTGTTTGGTACTGGAAATTGAACCCAGGGCCATGCTTATGCTAGGCAAATGTTCTACCACTGAGCTACATTCCTAGCCCTTTTCATCTTTTATTTTGCTTCAGGGTCTTGCTAAATTATCACAGCTGGCCCCTATCTTGTGATTGTCCTGCCTCAGCCTCCTGAGTAGCTAAGATTATAAGTGACTGCCACCACACATAGCTCAGGCCTTTGAACCCTAAGGAAAAACTCTCATTAACCCACTTGCTCAGCCTCCTTGACCTGTCTGGCTAGTTCTTTCCTTCCCTTCCTTTGAAATCAGGCTTTTGACACCCTGTCTTTCCAGCTGCCCTCTTACTCTGAAACACTGCAGCCTTGTAGCGCTGCAGGGAATCTGCTCTCCACAGTGCCTCTCAGCTCCAGGGAGCTGCCCTGTTGTGCAGCCAGACCCACATCTCACAGCAGTCTGGATCCAGTGCTTTCGTTACCTGATTTGTCTCTTTGAAGCTTCTGACACTTCTTTTCCCTCCTCTAAGTCCTTCATCCTCCTGACTTTTGACTTTAAAAATTATATACAGTTTTATCAGGGGTTTTTGTTTGTTTTTTGCAGGTGCTGGGGATTGAACCCAAGGCCTGGTACATGCTAGGCAAGTACACTACTGAGTCTTTCTTCCATCTCTGACCAGTCTGTCTGTCCATTCTTTCTTATCTCCTTTTCTTTCAAAGGTCATAATTAGGCTGGGCACAATGACTCATACCTGTAATCCCAGCACTTGGGAGGCTGAGGCAGGAGAACTGCTGTGAGTTCAAGGCTAGTCTGCATTACCAAGTGAGACCTTTTCTCAAAAAACAAAAACAAAACAAACAAAAACCCAAATGTCATGGCTAGTATTCTCTGTACTCTTGGGGTGTTATAAATTGAAAAGGTCTTTCCCGGCCTGGGGGTTTAGCTCAGCGGCATAAGTGCCTGCTTGGCAAATGCAAGGTCACGAGTTCGATCCCCAGCACCAAAAAAATAAAAAATAAAATAAAGGCTTACATTAAAAAAAAAAAAAAAGAAAGAAAAGGTCTTTCCCAAGGGCAATATGGCAGTATCAAGGAAAAGAAATAATAGGGCCTACCACTCAGTACAGGAGTGCTCTGGGGTAACTGTTCTAGGGGAGAGAGGTGTTCATGTGTTTGAAATCATGTTACAAGAGTGTTACCTCAAAAAAAAATATTATCTCAACAGAACTTGTTTCAGGGGGAAAACTGGCAACTAAGTGAACTTCCTGTTATGAGGGAAAGAATAAAATACATTGTAATGAAAGTTTAGACTTGTGGATTGGAAATTTATACTACTAGAATATAAACGGTATGAGAACAGGATTGTTGAAAGAATGAATGTATCTCACACAGTGGTTAGGGAGAAGAGAGGCTCATACTTACATTGTTTGACTGTTTTAAAATGAAAACAGCTTAAGCTGGGTGTGGTGGGTCCCTCTTGCAGTTCTAGCACCAGCTAAGTGGGAAGGTTGCTGAGACTAGGAAGCCACTCTGGCTACATGGTGAGACTGTCTCAGAAACTGCCCTCCCTAAAAAAGAAAGAAAATACCTTCATGTATTTCTTATGCAAGAAAAAAGAGAAAAAATAAGCAAAAAATCATTGTTCCCCAGGGGTCTGTCTTCAGATCCACTTGTCATTTTGTTTTCATTCTATATACTTTGCCTGTATGGCTTATTTTTGATCCACCTGCCTCAGCCTCCTTACTCCTGGATTACAAATATGCATGGCTGCTTTTTTTTTTGTACTGGAAATCAAACTCAGGACCTGGCACCTCTGCATGGCTTTTAAAACCCATGGCTTCAGCTTTCACCTTTAGGACTTTCACTAAGAATCTCAAACTTTTAACTTGACAAAATTAGGATTATTTTCTTCCTTCCTAATCCTGAAATACTTATTTTACTGAATAAGAATTTCCTACCAATTGCCCAAAGTAAAAATATGCTCTCCCCTATCTCTCTTTCCCATTTCTTTTTCCAGCTCCCTCATCTCTCTTCCTCTTCTCTCCCATCCTCCTCTCCTGTCTTTTCCCTTCCCCTCCTCTCTCCTTATGTCCCTGGGCTTCAATTTGGGAGCCCCCTTCCTTATCCTTCCACAGCGCTATGATTACAGGCTTGTCACCACATTAGTCCATTTCCTAAATGCCTTGGCTCAAGTCCTTATACTTTTTTTATTGGACTTTTCACAAATAATCTCCTAAAGAAGGTTTTACTTTTTCTAGTTTTCCCTACTCCCAGCTTTTCTATACAACTCTCAGATTATCTGTCTAAAACTAGAAACTTTTTATATCAGTCTTTTGCTTAGAATCTTTCAGATGAACATGCATACATTCAAAATGTTTCCTCACAAGATTCTTATTAATTACAGAGGAAAAGATAGCAACTCTAGTGTAGAGAAACTTGACAGCATTTATCCAAAGGATGAAAGTTGACATTACTAGTAATGACAACAATCACTATCTCTCATACACTGAGGGTACATGTCACTTTTGTGTTATTTTTTCCCAAAATGAAGATCTCCATTTAACCGTAAAGAAGTTTAGACTGCATTCTTAAAATATTTCAAGGTCATAAAAGATAGACTATGTCAGATTAAAGGAGTTTAAAGAATATTGAAGTTGGGCAGACATGGTAGATCTTAGCACTCCTGAAGGCTGAGAGGAGGGTCATGAATTTGACCTAGCCTGGGCAATTTAGCACTTTAGTGTCTCAAAAACTTTAGAAGAGCTGGAGTCAGTCACTTGTAAGGGAAAAAAATCTTGACAATATAGCACATAGTAGTGGATATTCTTTTGCAAGAGGTTATGGTAATCCCAGTTGTGCAGAAGGATGGATGAAGCAAGTTTAAGTCCTGCCTGGGCTTAGGCAGGACTTAGGAGGGCTTTGTCTCAAAAAAAACAAAAAACGGGCCTGGGGATATGGCTCAGCGGCAGTGCCTTCCTGGCAAATGCAAGATCGTGAGTTCAATTCCTAGTATCAAGAAAACAAAAACAAAAACAACAAAAAACCCAAGCGAAGTGGAATATACCTGTAATCAGGCTGAGGCAGTGGGATCTAGGCTACATATTGGTTCAAGGCTTTTCTGAGCTACATAGCAAGATGCAGCCTCAAAACAAACAAAAAGCAAGAAAGCAAGCAAGCAAGAAAGAAAGGTCCAGGGCTATAGCACCTCAAAAAAGAGAAAAGGAAAAAAGGAAGGAAAAAGAGAAATGGAAAGAGGAAAGGAAAAAGTGATTATTGGGACAGATGGCAAAATTGGAATAAGGTAAACAGATAACAGTAGTACTTCAATGTCAGTTTCCTGCTTTGGTAATTTTTAGGGATTATTGGAAAATATTTAGGGATAAAGGTACCAAGCCTCTCAGGCAAAAATTTGAGAAAAAATTTAGAATCCATCTATTGTATGTAAATATAGAGAGAATTACTAAACAAATGTGATGAAATATTAACATTTAGGGAGTCTAGATGAGAATTCTTGGTCTTTTTTTTTTTTTTTTTTTGGGTACTGGGGATCGAACTCACGACCTTACGCTTGCCAGGCAGGTGCTTAAGCCACTGAGCTAAATCCCCCGCCCGAGAATTCTTGGTCTTATTTTTACTTTTTTTGGGGGGGTGTTCTTTTTTGTGTTTATGAGACAAAGTTTCACTATGCAGTTCAGGCTGGCCTTGAACGCACCTTGTAGCCAAGGCTGACCTCAAACTCTCAGCAGTCCTCACGCCTCAGGCGCCCAGAGTGCTGAGATTTATTTTTACAATTTTTCTCAGAGTCTGAAATCATCATGTTATAAAGTGAAAACGTACATTATGTTCATACAGGTAACTCCTTGGTTGCTCTTCATGGCTTTCGTTTGATTCTAGTGTAGCTTCGTGTGCCAGGCCTTTGCTGTGGTCTCCTGCTTCTCTGTCCTTATCTTCCAGCACATCCCTGCACAAACCCTCTGCTAATTTCTTATGTTATGTCTCACAGGGATGGGGAGGGGTATTGGGTGTTTCTGAAGGTAGGGTGGGGTCCCCTGAAGAACCTCTCTTTGGGTCTTTGCCCTCACTCTGCTGAAGAATGCAGAAGTGGGGCTCTTCACAAGAAGCAGAAAGGCTGGGGATATAGCTCAGCAACATAGCATTTAATGCCTGGCAAGTACAAGGTCCTGAGTTTGAGTCCTGGAACCAAAAAAAAAAAAAAAAAGAAAAAGAAAAAAGAAAGAAAAGAAGAAATGAGGGAGTCAAGACTGGTATAGTGTGAAGTGAGTTTATTTCAAGTGTGGCAAATGCAGAAGAAGCAGAAGAGCTATCTTAGTAGCAGAGTGAGCTGCAAGATGGGCATCCTGTCTAGGATGGTCCTGTGAGTATGAGGACATGTCCGTACTTACAGGGGTAAAGCTGTTTCGTTGATTGATGTGGGCTGAGCCAGTCAGGGTCTTAGCCTATGTTTCTGAGAAGGGGACAAAGTCAGCATATGGTAAATGTAATACTTTCATAAATCATACATTAGGGTAGTTTCTTAAGCACGTACTATAATGAAAGCATATGATGATTTTACGGTGTTAGTCATCTGTGTTTTTCCTCTCGGTTTTTATGCTTTTTTTTTTTTTTTTTTTAACATACTTAGGGATTGAACTCAGGCTTTGGACTGACTTATCTCCCAGCCCTTTTTTCATTTTATATTTTGCGATGAGGTCTGGCAAAATTGTCCAGGCTGGGTTGGGCTTAATGGTCCTCCCGCTTTAGAGCGGTGGGGCTATGGGTGTGAACACCATGCCTGGCTGATTCGTGTTGCCTGACTCCATTCCATGATCCATGACATTCTATTCTCATTTTTCTATGTAAGTGGTTCTCAATAATGGGTTTTGCCCCCTGCTTTTGTTCCTTGAAGAATATTTGCCAATGTCTAGAGATAAATGTATTCAGTTTTTATGATTATGGGACAGCTACTGTCATTTTGAGGGTAGAAAGGCGAGGGATGCTGCTAGATATTCAGCAGTGCACAAGACGGCTGCCCAAGCCTGTGTGATGGTGGCACACACTTGTAATCTGACTCTGGGAAGCAGGAGAATCATAAATTTGATTCCTGGGCATCTCCAACTTAGGGAGACCCTGCTTCAAAATAAGAACAAAAATTAAGAAAAAAAAAACTTGCCATAACAAAGGATTTTCCAACTCAAGATGACTTTGGTGCTGAGTTTGAGAAAACTCATTTAAAGATACTGTGAGACCCAATTCTGAAAATTCTTTGTAAGCATCTGTCAGACTCAGAGCTCTCTGTGTTCCTGTTTTTTTTTTTTTTTTTTTTTTTTTTTAGACCAGATCTCAGTAAGTTGCCCAGGCTGGCTTTGAATTTATTCTCCTCCTGCTTCTGTGTTCCTTGTATTTTGTGTTAATGTCCCCATTACTTACATCAGAGGAATGAGGATTTTTTTTTTTTTGTACTCGCCACCTTGATTGCGAGCTTACACCACTGAGCTAAACCCCAGCCAGAGCAAGGATTTATTAAGTCCAGTGATGCATAGCTCACACTCAGGAATGTTTTACTGAGTGAATATATATTTTGAAACAGAATTTTGCCAAGTTGCTAAATTGCCAAGGTGGAAATTGGGATCCTCCTGCCTCAGTCTCCCAGAATGCTAGGGTTACAGATGTGTTCCACTATGCTTAGTTTGACTTCATTCTGTGTGTGTGTATGTGTGTGTGTGTGTGTGTGTGACAGGGTCTTACTATATAGTTCACAGAGTGGCCTTAAACTCACTGTGTAGTTCAGGCTGGCCTCAAACTCACAGTGGTCGTCCTGCCATCACACCTACTTTGGCTCCATTCTTTTTTTTTTTTTTTTTTTTAATTGGTACCGGGGATCGAACTCACAACCACATGCTTGCAAGGCAGGCGCTTATGCCACTGAGCTAAATCCCCAGCCCGACTCCTTTCTTATAAGCAAGCTCTGCTCACTGAAGGCAGTGACGGTCCCTAGGTACCCTGAGTTGTACGTCCTGTCAGCTGTGCTCCCCTCGGGGAAAGGTCTCTTGAGAACTCTAGTAGAATTCCCAGTCATCACTCTGTGTCCTGGGTGGGTCACAGGCCCTGAGCAGCTGAGGTATTATTCCTAAAGAAAACTATGACGCTATTTACAGAAATGGGATATTTGGTAGACAAAACAGTAGGAGTCCACTGTTGCCTGGCTGCGGCAGATCTCCAGTTAAAGCAGTGTTTAAACACATTGTATTGATTTGTTATTTGAAGGAATTATGCTTGGTATACATTGGATAGAGAAATAAATATGAGTTCCTACTGTTACGGAATGTTTTTTAGGGGGTAGTACTAGCGATGTGATCCCAGAGGTGATTTGCTCCCTGTCCTACCTCCCCGGTCCGTTTATTTATTTACTTATTTATTTATTGCCTTTGAGACAAGGTCTTGCTATGCAGTTCAGGCTGGCCTTGGGCGCACTTTGTAGCCTAGGCTGGTCTTGAGCGTGCAACTATCCTCCTGCCTCAGCCTCCCGAGTGCTGGGATTACAGAAGTGTACCACCGTGCCCAGCTGCCCTTTTTATTTTTTGAGATAGGGTCTTGCTAAGGTTCCCAGGCTGTCCTCAAACTTGTGATCCTCCTGTCTCTACTTCCCAGTAATTGGCATTTTAGGGATATACCACTGTGCCTGGCTTCTTTTTTTTTTTTTTTTTTGTACCAGGGATCAAACTCACAACCTCGAGCTTGCCAGGCAGGCGCTTAAGCCACTAAGCTAAATCCCTGGCCCTGTGCCTGGCTTCTTAAGGAATTTTTAATGAAAGATAGATTGAAAGGGCTGGTGATATAGTTCAGTGGCACAGCACCTGCCTGGCAAGCGTGAGGTCATGAGTTCAATCCCTGGTACCAAAAAAAAAAAAAAGAATAGATTGAATATCACTTACCTGAAATGCTTAGGACCCAGTTTTTTGTAGAAAGGACCCAAGTCAAACATGAAATTTTTTTGTATTTCACTTGTATCTAATAATTTTACATATTATCCTTAGTATACCTCCACTTAGACTATGGCCTCTCATGAAGAGTCAGATATAGAATTTTCAATTTGTGGTGTCATGCTGGCGCTCCACAAGTTTTTTATTTTGAAACATTGAGATTTCAAATTATGGAAGTTCAACAGTTTAAGGTTAGGAAGGTTATATGCCTGGGTTATTTGGCTGATGAATAGCAGATATGAGAATGTTAGCCACGCATACTGTCATTCTAGAACTAAAGGAGGCTGAGACAGGAAGATTCCAAATTCAAGCTTAGCCTGGGTAACTTCTTAGTGATTTGGCAAGATCTTGGCTCAAAATAAATAATAAGGACTGGAGATGTAGCTCAGCCCCTAGGTTCAATGCCTCGTTCTTAAAAAGAAAAGATGTGGGAATGTGAACCATGTTGGTTTGAACTTAATCCAGTCTCATTTTAGCTACATTTGATCTTCCAAAGCCTTTCTGCAACCCATCTTTGACCATTTTGGGGCTCACCTATGCACTGACTCAGCCCATCCTTTTTAGGATATCACAGGTTGCTGACTGGTCTGTGGATTGGCTGCCCCTACATCAGGTATCTTTTTGTGGTACTGGCAGTTAAACCCAGAGCCTTAAAACTGAGCTATACTCCCAGTCCCTTTCCTTAATTTTTTATTTTTTAAAATTTTGAGACAGAGTCTCTATGTTGCCCAGATGGGGCTCCAATTTGAAGTCCTCATGCCTCAGGCTCTCAGAACTGTGTGATTACAGGGTTGGGCCACCACCTCTGCTAGGTGTCCATTCTTGATCCCAGCCAGTCCACCAGCCTTAGGTACTCAGGGCTGCAGTCATTGGTCATTAACTTCTTGAGTTTGACTTTCAAGAGCCCAAAGATGGGGCATGTTAACATTGTTGCAGTTTTTTGTTTTGTTAATGGGGATTGAACTCACAACCTTGTGCTTGCCAGGCAGGTACTTAGGCCACTGAGCTAAATCCCCAGCCCTGCATTGTTGCAGTTTGCATCCTTGTTGTCCTTAAACTTTTTTCCTCTTCTCTTCTTCCGCTCTTTCCCTTCCCTGTCCCAGCCTCCCCTCTGTTCCTGTTTTAGTGAGGTCTTGCTATGTTCCCCAAGCTGATCCTGAACTCCTGGGCTCAAGTAATCCTCCTGCCTTAGCCTTCAAGGTAATTGGGACTGCACCCCAGCTCCTAAAATCTCTGCTACATTCCATCACTGTCACCTGAGCGCAGACTCTTGTCATCTCTTTCCTGCTGAGATGTTCTTGTCTTCAGTCTGTCTTCTGTTGACAGTGACTCTAAAAGGGAGCTTTTACCACATGTTCTTAGGTCTCAGTGACTTCCCATGGCCTTCAGGAGGTTTCCTCACATTGACACTTTCTGTATCCTCACCGTTGCTTGCTGCTCCAGGCTTGTATCCTGACACTCGCTCCCTGTACCACTTAGGTGAGCCTTTATGTGAACTATGTACAATTCCCCAAATCCATTGTGACCATTCAGTATACCTTGCCTTTTCATTTCTCTCTTCTCTCCCCCACCCCTTTTATTTTATTTTATTTTATTTTATTTTATTTTATTTTATTTTATTTTATTTTTTGAGACAGGGTCTCACTATGTAACCCAGGTTGGACTCAAACTTGCAGGAATCCTCCTGCCTCAGCTTCCTGGATGCTGGGATTTTACACATCCACCACCATTCCTGACTGAGTGTGCTATTTCTTGTGCCTAAACCCCTACCACTTAGCTAATTTTTCTTTGTCCCATAGAACTCATTTCCAGTGATATCTAGTCCTGAAAAGCTTCTCAAAACCCCCTTCTTCCAGCCTGTGTTACATATCTATATCCCCTGCCCCATAGGCCTTGGTGCCTCTCACTTCACACATCTCCTCTATTAGCACTAACTTTGAGTCAGCTTTATCTCCCCTCAAATGACTGGCACATAGCTGACTCTAAATATTTGTTAGATCAATGAATGAGTTTGCGCTTGGTCTTTTCTGAACTGGCCACATTTTCCTCTGTCCGTCCTAGGACCTGGGTTTCAGTGATGAGACATGGGGTATGATGTAACCCGTTTCCAGGGGGACGTTGATGAAGACCTTATCTGCCCTATTTGCAGTGGAGTCTTGGAGGAGCCGGTACAGGTGAGTCGTCTGTTGGGGTCTGGGGAGGTAACGAGGCAGTAGCACCAGTGGAAAATATCCTTGAGGAGTGGGATGCATAAGACCATCCCTGTATTCTGCTCCCCCTTCCCACCACAACAGAGGTCTGGTACAGGGAGCAGGGGTAGCTACAAAAGAATGGCTTCCAGAGTCTGCCTCAAGCCCAATGCCGCAGGTCCCCAGTTCCAAGGTAGCTCTGGGATTTTTCTGACAGTAGCTTGACAGCTGCCCTTCCTCTGCAGGAACTCTGATTAGGGTCTGACTTCCTGTCCAGGACTGACATTCTGGACTCCTGTCTGCATTTAGATGATGTAGTGCTTTGGATAATCAGCCAGTACCTTGCAGCCCTCTCTTACTTGCCTGCTGTCTCATATGTAGGAAGTGTCAAATTGGATTTACTGACCTGTTTTCTTCCTGGGATCTGCTGAAAGAACCAGTACTCTGCATTTTGATAAGAGAGCTGCCACCTTCAGTAGGTTTTTCTCTGGCAGCCTTGCCAGACTAGAGCCAATGTTATCTTCCTGGGGCAGGCTTGAGGAGCAGTCCTGGCTTTGTAGGCAAGTTCGCTGACAGAGATGAATCCTTAACAGATGCATTGACAGGACATCATTCTACATGGCCCTTACTGTCCTCATTTCATAAATACCAAGTAGTTTTCTGCCACTCTGGCCAACTGTAGGTAATCCTATTTTCCAAACCAGGACACCAGTCTATAAGGTTTCCTTTGCTGCTTATATAACTCCCAGGGGCTCCCCTTAACCCTCAGTTTATTTTCTCTGTAGTTTCCAACCACCCAAAGGGGAGGACATGCTTGAGCTGAAAAAAATTGAGACCATATTCCGATGGCAGCCAAGCCTCTTCCTGTCCCTTTGCAGCCTACCACCATTAGAGGTATATTGGATGGGGTGGGCCAAGTTATCCAGGCAGTGTCAGGGTCACAGGTGTGTCAGGTACCTCCCCACCCTGGCAGGGCTGTTTTCTGGTACTGTCCTTTGAGGCAAGTCATTTGTGGAGTGGTGAGTGGTATTTGGTAACAGCCTAAATCAAAAGCCACCCATCTACCTCTAGTGTTTACATCCTGAGGGTGGGCATCCCAGGTGGTAGAAGAGCCCTACTAGAGATGCCACTTTCCCCATTCCAGATTTTTTTTTCTTCAGATTTAGTTTTTGAGTAGGTAGTAAATACATATGGTTAAAAAAGTCAGGTGTCATGGTGCACATGAATAATCCAAGCTATTTGGTTGTCTTCTGTTTTGTTTTGTTTTGTTTTCAAGACAGGATCTCAGTATGCAGTTTAGGCTGACCTTGAACTCGGTTATATAGCTCAGGCTGCCCTCAAATTCATGATAGTCCCTGACCTCAGCCTCCTGAGTGCTGGGACTAGAGATGTACACCGCCATGGCCAGCAGTCTCAGCTACTTGGGAAGCTGAGGCAGAAAGATCATAAATTCGAGGTCAGCCTGGAACTTAGCAAGCCCCTGTCTCAAAATAAAATTTTTAAAAGGCTGGGGATGTATTTCAATGGTAGAGTACTTGTGTAGCATATATAAGGCTCTGGGTTCAATTCTAGTACTGGGAAAAAATCAAAATAGTATAAAAAGATATGAAGATACTCAGTGAGAACTCTTACTTCCCACCTGTCCATCTACTTAGGCCCCACAGATAACTTTTTATTAGTTGGTATCCTTCATGTGAGTGTTTTCCATAGGCATTCTGTATACTTTGCCAGTGGCAAGTTTAAAAGTTTCTTTCATCATTTATTCATTGTTTTTTTTTCTGAGACAGGTCTTGCTATGTAGTACTGACTGTTTTTTTTTTTTTTTTTTTTTTTTTTTGATACCGGGAATTGAACTCATGACTTCATGTTTGCCAAGCAAGCACTTACACTGCCGAGCTAAATTCCCGGCCCTACTGACTGGTCTTAAACTCACTATGTAGGTAGGCCAGGTTGGCATTGAACTCTCAGCAAGCTTCCTGTCTCAGCCTCCTGTATGCTGGGACTACCGGCGCGTGCCACAACACTTGGACTTAGTTTTTTTATTTTTTGGATTTTTTTTTTCTGTGCTGGGGATTGAACCAAGGTTTCATGAATGAGGGCAAGAGCTCACCACTGAGCTACCCAGCCCAAGATGGCAGGTTTAGATAGCATGCCACTGAAGAGGACAAGCTGAGGTGAGGCCTAGATAATAAGGGGACCTTCACCCATTAAGATCTAGAAGAGGACCATTCTTTTAGGTAATGGGAAGCAGTAAAAAACCAAGGTTCTGAGGCAAGAGTGAGTTGGGTGTGGTCAAGGTACAGAAGGAAAACCAAAAACAGCCAGAACACTCCTGGGAGCATTGCCTGGAGCATGGTGTAAGGCGAGGAGAGGTCAGGCACAGGGCAAGATCACGCAGATTCTTACAGGTCCTGTGCGGAGAGTTTAGAGTTACTGGAAGTACTTTGAGAAATCATTTCTTTCTTTTTTTTTTTTTTAATCTTGGTGACAGTGACACTGGAGATTAAACCCAGAGCATATGCATGCTAGGCAAACACTGTACCATTGAGCTGTATGCCCAGCCCCTTTTTTAGTTTCATTTTGTGATAGGGTCATGCTAAGTTGCCCAGGCTGACCTCCAACTTGTGATCCTCCTGCCTCATCTTCCTAAGCAGCTGGGATTACAGGCATGTGATCTGCCCCCATGTCTGCCTATTATATATTTTAAAGCAAAGAAGTAAAATGACCTGGTTTGCATTTTTATCATTTTATTTTATTTTAATTTATTTTGAGACGGGGTCTTTTGTAGGGGGTGGGGATACTGGAGATTGAACCCAGAGGTTTCTCACTTAACTATATCCCCAGCCCTTTTTTATTTTGTATTTTGAGACAGGGTCTTGCTAAGGTAGTAAGGCACCCAGGCTGGGAACAAGCTTGAACTTGCTGGGATGATAGGTATGCACCGTCACATCCTGTTCCTGATACTTTATTTTTGAGAGGAGTTCTTGGTAAATCACAGAATTACCCAGTCTTCAATTTGGGATCCTCCTATCTCAGCCTTCTAAAGTCCTAGAATTAGCCATGAACCACCAAGTAAATGATTACCCTTGCTGCTGATGGGAGGATGGATTCTAAAAGGGTGGTGTCCGAGCACCTCTGGGGCAGATCTTTAAGACCAACTGAGATGTTTGGGACACAGTAGGCATAGGAGTCATTCATCACTGTCTGCGAGGTGCCTGTGGTGGCTGGTGCTAGATGGTATTTGCACAGGCACAAGGACTTCTCTCAGAGAAATTGGCTGAATTATGGATCTTTATAAAATTGAGGGCTGGGATGTGACTCAGTGGTAGAGCACTTGCCTAGCTTGTGCAAGACCTTGGGATTCAGTCTCCAACATCACATAGATAGAGCTAGAGGAAAGTAAATAAATGCCAGTTGTGGTGGTACATGAGATCTTGTCTCAAACCCCACACACCAGGAAAAAAAAAAAAAGGAAAGAAAAAAGGGAAAAAACCCTGAAGAGTATGATTCCACAGAAGAACTCACTGTTTAGGGATTCGGGTTTGACTGTTGGGACTCAGAGCAACACCTCAGATCAGTTCTCATAAGAAACCATGTCTACATAGAGAGGCCTTGTACTTCTCACCAGAAGTCTCAGTGTTTGCTGGGCAAAGTGGCTGGCATATGCCTGTAATGCTAGCACTCAGAAAGCTGAGGCAGGAGGATAGTGAGTTTGAAGTCAGCCTAGGTTATACAGCAAGACTGTCTAAAAAAATAAACAAATAACAACAAACAAAATAGCCTAAACTTTTCTTGTTTTGAATTTTCTATTTGTTTGCTTGAGACAGGTATTGTTGGGTGGCCTGGGCTGGTCCTGAACTGCTAGGCTCCAGTGATCCTCCCACTTCAGCCCCCCAAGTGCTGGCAAGATGGGCACCAGCTGTACACTAGCTTGCTCTGTCTTTTTACCTTAAACTTCTGCTTGTAACTCTTTGCCCCTCTCCTCTCCACATCTATAGTCTGAGTCATCTTTGAAGACCTATAGCAAATTTTGCCCTCTTCATGACCCTAACCCTACTTTAGTTGACCTAGTCTCACCCTCTGGATGTTTTGGCAATTACCGTGTACACAATCTTGTTGGCAATTAATAATTGGCAGCCTTGGGCTGGGGATTTAGCTCAGTGGCTTAAGCGCCTGCCTGGCAAGCGTGAGGTCATGAGTTCGATCCCCGGTACCAAAAAAAAAAAAAAAAAAAAAAAAATTGGCAGCCTTGTGTCATCTCTCCCATTATCGTGGAATGTCATTTAGTCTCTTATTGTTATATAACTTCTTACCTGCTTGTCTGGTCTTACAATCCATTTGTAATCTTTTTGTTTGTTTTTAGTACCAAGAGTCAAACTCAGGACCTTGTGCTTGTCAGGCAGGTGCTGTGCCACTGAGCTGTATCCCCAGCCTCCATTTATAATCTTGAGCACAGGAAACGTATTTTAAGCCTGACCCCAAAATGCCTTGCTCATAGTAGATCTGTAATTTGTCACGAGCTCAGGGTCTTCTGGTCCCAGAAGATGCTCAGTGACTTGACTGGCACTGTAGTTAGTATATCCAGTTTCTCCACTCCTGCTAATTCCCTGTGTCCCTTTTGCCCTGCCCTCTCTAGGCCCCTCACTGTGAGCACGCCTTCTGCAATGCCTGTATCACTCAGTGGTTCTCTCAGCAGCAGACGTGTCCCGTGGACCGTAGCGTCGTGACAGTAGCCCACCTCCGCCCAGTGCCCCGGATCATGCGGAACATGCTGTCAAAGTTGCAGATTGCCTGTGACAACGCTGTGTTCGGTTGCAGTGCCGTTGTCCGGCTCGATAACCTCATGTCTCACCTTAGCGACTGTGAGCACAATCCGAAGCGGCCTGTGACCTGTGAACAGGGCTGCGGGTGAGAGTCCTTCCCCTCTGTCCTCTGCAGATCAGGGTTCCCTGGGGTTTGCCTCTGACGCCCTGTGCCCTGGCTGGGGAGGACTCACAGATATAGCAAGAGTATTCCTGGCCTTCTCTGCTTTGATCTTTCCCGGGACCTCAGCTCCTTGTCACTTTTCCAACTGTGATCTTTTTACTCTTTTTTTTAAATTTATTTTCTTTTTATCGGTACCGGGGATCGAACTCATGACCACACACTTGCAAGGCAGGTGCTTATGCCACTGAGCTAAATCCCCAGCCCCCATCTTTTTACTCTTGCTTTAATAAGAGGAGAGCAGTTCAGCAATCTATGTGATGACACTAAAGATTTTGTTCTTCCATTAGGGTCCAGTACTCCTATCTGTTTGTAGGCTGACTCCTCTAATTTCCAGACTTCTCATATTTCCTCTTGCCTTATTGTTGTTCTTTCTGAGAGGTGTGAAATATTTGATTAAATGCTGATAGGGCAGTAAATCTAGGGCTTCTTAGAAATAAACCTGGTGTGATAGCACATGCCTGTAATCCTTGAGAAACAGAAGCAGGAGGATCAACGTGAGTTCAAGACCAACCTGGGCTACATAGTGAGTTTAAGGCCAACATGAACTCAGAGGAACCCTGTCTCAAAAAAAGGGGGAAAAAAAAAAGGAGAAAATTAAAGAGTAAGAGAAAATCCCCACTCAGGAGTTTTCTGCCACAGAACAAGCCATTTTCCCACATCTCACTGAATGGGTTGGTTTTTCTTTCCCCACCTGGACTGCAGCCTGGAGATGCCCAAAGATGAGCTGCCAAACCATAACTGCATTAAGCACTTGCGTTCTGTGGTGCAGCAGCAGCAGACACGCATCGCAGAGCTGGAGAAGACATCAGCTGAACACAAACATCAGCTGGCGGAGCAGGTAGGGCCCAGAGAACACACGGCCTTCACTCACCTAACATCGATCCAGAGGCTCTTCTGTAAGGAGCTTTGCTAAGCATGGGAGAGACAGCAAGGAATGAGAGCTCTGTCCCTGTCTTCCTGAAGAAGCTTGTAGCCTGCTGTTCCTCACATCTCTCAGCCCCCCTCATTGTTAGATAAACTCTTGTTTTTTATCTGCTGTCTGCCTTAACCATCACCCCGGTTCTGCTTCTCCCCCACAGAAGCGAGATATCCAGCTGCTAAAGGCATACATGCGTGCAATCCGCAGCGTCAACCCCAACCTTCAAAACCTGGAGGAGACCATTGAATACAACGAGATTCTAGAGTGAGTGTCACATAGGACATGGAGTCGCTCACTCCACATCCTGGTACCAAAGCCTGAAAGGAGGAAGAGCAGGGGAGTGGCGGAGAACAGTAAGAGCTGGCCCAGGGCCACTGCTTCTCAGATGCTGGGGTAAAGGACAAGGGCAGAGGTGAGGTTAACCTCAGCTGCAGTACAGGATCTCTTATTTATTTGGGTAGATGGAAGGGGAAGCCTGTCCGAGGATGCAGTTTATCTGGAATTAGGTGAGTACCACCATATATAAAAAAGCCCTGTGTTAAAGGCCGTGGAGAGCTAGGAAGGCCAAAAAGAAATAGAAGATATCGTCCCTGTCTTCAGGTAGCTTACAACCCAGAGAAGAGGCAGAGTGCAAGTCCAGGAAAGTGATCTAGAATGCAGCAAAACAAGCGAAGTCTAAGATCTGTTTCAGTTCTGGAGTGCTATACAGTTCATAGACTAAACTGTAAGTGTGCAATTGTATGTGTGTATATATGCCGTATATATGTGTATATATATGGCAAATAGTGCCAAGTGGGACACGGTACAGTGGAACCATTGCTTCATTCAGTAAATATATGTTGAGTACTTAACTTTGTGCCAGGCATGATGTATGTTAAGCACTGGGATTGGGATTTCAGAGAAAACAGGAACAGAACATAGACTTGTGGGATGTAATCTGGTGAGTAATATATGGTGCCTCAGATGGGGTCAACTAGAGAAAGATTTGAGGTTTCTGAGCCAATGCTAAAAGGAAAGATGAATAGGGTCAAGCTAACCACAGGGTGGGTGGGTATTCTACTTGGGAGAAAAAGCCAAAGCAATGAAAGAGACTTGATTGAGCTGGAATGACCACCTCCAACCCCTCCACACAGGTGGGTGAACTCCCTGCAGCCAGCCAGAGTGACCCGCTGGGGAGGGATGATCTCCACCCCGGACGCTGTGCTCCAGGCTGTGATCAAGCGCTCCCTAGTGGAAAGTGGCTGCCCTGCCTCTATTGTCAATGAGCTGATCGAAAATGCTCACGAACGCAGCTGGCCTCAGGGTTTGGCCACACTAGAGACAAGACAGATGAACCGGCGCTTTTATGAGAACTACGTGGCCAAGCGCATCCCTGGCAAGCAGGCTGTTGTGGTGATGGCCTGCGAGAACCAGCATATGGGAGACGACATGGTGCAGGAGCCAGGCCTGGTCATGATATTTGCGCATGGCGTGGAGGAGATATAGGAGAGCTTGACTGGCTGTCAGGAGGAGATGAAAATTCGAAAAACCTTGTCACTCCAGCAGCTGGGCCCTGAATCCTCCCTATTTTTTTCCTTAAGGCCACGCCACAAATTCCCCTGCTTTTCGGCACTGAGGGCACTGGGACGCTTTGCTCAGCCTTCAGAGGGGAAACCCAGATTCCTGCCTTTTGCCATATTTTTTCTTCTAAAATGTCTGTAAATTCTGTCTATGGGGAATGTCCCCACTTTTGTATTTTCCTGCCAAGAGCCCATGGTTCCAGATATTTGCAGAAAGCACAAAACGATTTGTTTCCCCTAGAGGCTCAAGGTGGAGTGAGGAATCTCTAATCCTCCCTCTCCTCCAAAACCAGGGAATCAGACCTGTTGACTCTTAAGTGGCATTTAGAGCGCAGCTCTGGGGAGTAGGCATCCAGAAGAAATGGGAAGGGTTAAACCAAAACCCTGGAGGTAAACAGGCCACTCACTGGCCATCACTTGAGGGAAGCCTTGATCTCTGTGCCAAGTACTCCCTCGGCAGCTCACCGTAAGGTGCGGTGCCTGCTGAGACTGCAGGTGCACAGCTTGGGATGCTGAAAGTTCGGGGTGAGCTCTTCCTTCCTACACTTCCTAATCGGGGAATGACAAGGCTGGGGGTGGGAGTTAGGCTGTTGGGTTCATATGTTCAGCAAGAAGCTGCTTTCTGGCTTTTGCTGAAATAGGGTAGTCACTGCCTTTTGCGGCATACCCACAGGAGTTTCATAGACCCTCTCTCCAGCCCTGCGATTGTAGTTATTTTGATCATTTCCTTTGGCTGTTGTTTGTCTGTATTTCACAAACACAATCTGTTTTCTACTTTTTTTTTTTTAAGAATGGCCTTGTTAGGGCTTACACCATATTCTAGCCCAGCTACATTGTTGGCATTTTAATTTATTTACTTTTTTTAAGAAATGAAAAAGAAAAAAAAGTCAAAATTTAAAGTTTTTTTGGTTTGGTTTTTTGAGGGTTTTTGTTTGTTTGTTTGTTTGTTTGTTTTGTTTTTGCTGTTCTTCTTCCTGTTGGGATTCTGAATGGGGTGGGAAAGGGATAAGGGTGTGTTTTACATTTTTCCTTTTCAGCACAACCTTTGGCTTTAATATAGGAAGAGCCAAGGGAGTTCTTGACTGAGTTTTTGGTAACACCTGTTCCCACCCTCTGTAACCCATCTGCAATGCGGAGCTTCCTCTGTTCCTGTGATGGATGTGACAGTCCAGCATTGATGCGTGAGCCCTGAAGAAATCTCCTCACAACCCAGCATCTTAGTGTAAAACCCTGGATTTAGAGCACTAATTTTGAAGGCAACCCTCCCCATGACTTTCCTTGGAGCTGGGTTCTAAGTTTCACCTGACAACTAATAAGAATTACATCTTTGTGTCTCTGAGAACAGGCTGTGCTCTGCTGTATCCACCTGAGGACTTCGTCTCTGTTTCAGGTTATTGGGGGCTTTCTTTGGTCCCTGTGGTACCTGGCAGAGTAAGCGAGGTGGGTAGCTGTGCTTATTTTAATGTGCAGGTGGGATAGGGTTGGAGAGAGACTGGGGGCTCCTCTCTACCGTGGAATGGTGTCTTTGTATGGAGATTTACTCCTGACCAGCTTGCCATTGGTCTGGATAGTTGGATCATGGCTCCACTAGGGTTGGGATGGATGGATAAAAGTTTGAAGGAGGTAGGGAACAGTTCCAGCTCCAGAACACAGTGCTCAGGAATTTTAAAAACTTGACTATTAGTCTGGTTATATTTCTTCTACACCCATCCCCCACCTGCCTTACCAGGGGCCATACTGTCCTGTCTTCACCCCCAGATGGAGCCAGCCAGCTCAGTTACGCCTGCCCTCCCCACACCCCTTTGCACTGGTGTCTCTGTGGGTTGCTGGTTGTGTTGTATGTGCTGTTTCATGGTGTTGATTGCACTAATAAACCTTTCACTCAAATCTCTGAATTCTTAAATCACCATCACTCCCCTTCTTGCAAAGGTTTCTTCTTCTGCTTAGGCTTTTCTCCCACCCCCAGTTTCCTTCCTTGCTTTGTAACCCATCTTGAACTGTTTGAGGAGGACATCTGTCTGGGAGTGGTGTACACCTCTTATTCACTTGGGCTGCACCCTTTCCTCCCTCCTGTCCTGTAACAGACAAAACGCACTCCAACAATCTGAATTGTGCTGTTTCCATTGTGTGCCTTTACACTAAATCCCGTCTTCCTGAGTGCTTCTGAGATTGGGGATATTTTTTACCGAAGATATGCATACCGCTTTTCCCTCATCCTACAGGCACCCTTGCTTTGGAGTCAAATTCTGTTGTAGGTAAAGAAGTCTACCCCTCAGTGGTTCCTGTCCAAGAAAATAAATGTGAAGAAGAGAAACCAAAACAACCATGCCTGGTGTAGGTTGCCAAACCTTAATAAAGCCTTTTCCTAAGGGTTTTCTGCCACCACCTCCCTGCCAAGGGAAGAAAATCTCCCTCCCTTCCCTGAACTGTAGTTTAAAAATTTGTTGAACATTTATCATGTGTCTAATGTAAATCTAAACATATTCTAGAAACTAGAGTGCAGTTCTTGCACTCATTCAGTGCTTTCATATATGCAACATATGATTAGAAAATAATGACCAAGGGGCTGGGGGTTTAGCTCTGCGGCACAAATGCCTGCTTGGCAAGCGCAAGGTCCTGAGTTCAATCCTTGGTACCAAAAAAAAAGAATGACAACATCACAAATAGAACAAGCATAAGAGATGCTATATGTATCCGAGTGATACCAGTAGTCTTTCTTTCCCTGGAGCCCATTTCATTTTACTCTAAGAACCTGCTGCTTGTTCCTTTAATGTCATGAATGGTGCCATATCATTTAGGGTAGTTTTTCTTTTTTGAGATCGTCTCCCTGTGTAGCCCAGGATGGCTTCACAGTCCTGCCTGTTTCCTGCATGTTACGATTATAGGTTTGTTCCTGTGTGCCCAGTTTAGATTTGATTTTTAGAAACAAATATTCATTGACTGTCTACCCTGCAAAGTACTCACATAGGATTGGGAGGAGGTTTGAGGGTTCATGTAGCAAAATGGCACTGCCCTATGCCAGGTGTGGTGGTGCATGCCTATAATCCCATCACTTGAGGCAGGAGGACTGCTCCAAGTTCAAGGCCAGCCTAGGCTACAAAGTGAGTTGAAGGCCAGCCTAAACTGTATAGTGAAACCCTGTCTCAAAAAGAAAACAAAAAGGCATTGCCCTCCAGAGAGCTTACTCCCTAAGGTCTGCAGTAAGGCATAATAAATATGCTGATTCCCTAGCAGTTATGGGCAGGGGGATGAGCCAGGTATAGTGGCCCACTTGGGAGGCTGAAGGAATTACCCCAAGTTTGAGGGCAGCGTGAACTATGTAGTGAGACACAAAACAAAACAAAACAAAGCTTGAGGCCCAATAACAATATGGGCCCACCAGTTTGCAACCTCTATTTTAAGATGAGATTACATCACGAATAAAAAGTGAACATGGGGCTAGGGATAGAGCACAACATCTGCCGGGTACGCACAAGGTTGCAGTTTGATTTCCAGTACAAAAAAAAAGAACATGAAGGATATGGCAAAGAAAAGACAAATATATCTGGAGTATAAATTTTATTGAAGGAACAAATGAAAGGTACTACAAATAATTCGAGGCTACATCATACATGGTAGGAATTTGAAACTTTATTTTACAGGTAAGTTTTTGGGAACAGTAATGAGTTCCAACTCATTCTGATGACAGTGAAAAGGAAATAAGAAACTAGTGTCAACAACATTTGCAAGCTTTCCACTAATTATGTAGAGATAAGGGCTTGAAGTGCAAGAGATATTTAGGGGAAAAAAAAGATAGGTTTTAACATTAAATTTGCTTAGCTGAGACTAACTATGTGTCAGGCACTAGATATGCTAGGCATGAGATGATATATGTCGCTGAGACATGACTAATGGATTTTGCAGGTTAGTAGGTAATGCACTTGAACAAATGGTATGTTACAAATGGATATGGACTAAGTACAATGGAATAAGGAAAAATGGTCAATTACCTACTTAGCGGCATGCAAAGGGAAAGTTTCTTAGAAGAATCCCTGCAGCTGAGGTCTGAACAGAGCCAAAGACTGCAGTGGGTAAAGGAGGTCACAACCAGATTGGGCACTTGCTGAGGCGCTATTCATGAATCATCCCAACAACTTTTGGCATTATCAACCCCATTTGGTCTGTAGGAAAGTGAGGCAGAGGACAGAATTCACACAGTCAAGTAATCAGAAGTTGGGTTTGAACCCAGAAGTCATCCCAGAGCTTCAGCTCCTAAATGTATCAGCAAAGGGCACATCACTAAAGATGAGTCAGATAAAGACGGAAGCTTCCCATATGTAGGACGGTGACAACAGTGTCACCATCCTGAGCAGGGAGAAAAGGGTCAGCAGGTTTGGGGGGTGAAGAGATGAGTTCATCTGGGGAACACAGTGGAGGGCATATCTGTCAATAAATGTGTTTAGTTAGGATATGAAAGCATCATTTTTGGGCTTAAAAGCAAGAAGTTACTGCCAAGATATCTGCCTAGAGATGATCAAGGAGTTCTAGGAATGAAGGCAAACCCTAAAAGGGGCCCTGGGATCAGAGCATGGTAGCACATGGCTATAATCACCAGCCTCTGAGAGCTGACACCAGAGAATCCCTTAGCCCAGCCTGGGAATTTAGCAAAACCCTGGCTCTGAAAAAGGGTGGGGTTATAGCACAGTGTGAAGGCTCTGGGTTCAATCCCCAGCAGGGCAGAGTGGAGGAATTTAGGAATTCTGGAGGAAATGGGGGGGGGATCTATGTAATAAGGCTGATTTTAAGTAATTTTATGGGCCGGGGATTTAGCTTAGCGGCATAAGTGCCTGCTTTGCAAGTGCAAGGTCGTAAGTTTGATCTCCTGGTACCAAAAAAAAAAAAAAAAGTAATTTTAAAGTAATCATTTAAATATGGCTCAGGCTGGGGATTTAGCTCAGTGGTGTAAGTGCCTGCCTAGCAAGCGTGAGGTCATGAATTTCAATCTCTAGTACCAAAAAAAAAAAAATCCTTAAATGTGGCTCATAAATTAACTGTGATTCCAAAAATGTTTTGCGTAGCACTCTGAAACAACTGTAAGTTGAGGTCATTTCAGCATAGATCCTTTAATGATTTGCTTTATGGGATAAACTGCAGAGGTTTAGCTAAGCCTCTTAAAATTTGGCAAAAGTCAACAACTTAGAGACAATAAAAGCTCTTGAACAATTAGCTTTTAAAAAAAAGTTACATAAAAGCAATTTTAATTAAGATCTAAATTTACAGCTGAAAAGATCATTGTAGCATGGCATTAGCTTTATTTTTTTTCTTGGTACCAGGAATCAAACTCATGACCTCAAGCTTGCTAGGCAGGTACTGTGCTGCTGAGCTGTATCCCTGGCCTGCCATTGGCTTCCTATGGTTCTAAGGTCAAGAGACAAAAAGAACTTCATGAGAGAAGGCACAAATTACACTGCCATAAAAAAAATTACACTGCCATATGATCACTAGCCTAATTAGATAGGAACCATCTTACTGGGAAAAATTAAGAATTGAAAAGAAACGGGTGATTAGGCAGGGTATGTGAACAACATGAGCTTGTATTTAGTCTGATAGGAGTTGAGGTTCCTAGACAGGGAGTAGTGTGATGAAGGCAGTGTGGCTTTTGTGAGCCTGGCTAGCCTTGAACTTGCAGGGGCCCTCCTGCTTCAGCCTCCTGCCTAGTGGGGTTATAGCTGTGGGCCACCATGTCCCAGCTATGGTTTTTGTTGTTGTTGTTGTTGTTGTTTTGAGACATGGTCTTGATATGTACTTCAGGCTGGCCTCGAACTCAAGGTAATTCTCTTTCCTCAGCTTTTAGAGTGCTGAGATCACAGGCATGCACCACCATACCAGGCACCGAAAGCAGTGTTTCAGAGTAATAACACTAAGGGAGGGTATATTAAATGTGATGGAAGCAGGTACCTTGAAGGCCACTATTAATAGGAATGAATTCAGGTGATGTGCTAGAGGAAGCAATTCATGAATGATGGGTGTAGGGTGAAAGAAAATGTCAAAGAAATCTTAAAGTTGGAAACCATAAGAAATTCAGAGGAAAGTAGTAAAAACAAAAATAAGGGTAGCTAGACATAGTGGTGCATGCCTGTGATTCCAGCACTTGGGAGGCTGAGACCGGAGGATTGACAAAAGTTAGAGGCCAGCCTGGGCTATATAGAGAGTTGGAAGCCAAACTCAACTACATAGACTGTGTTTCCAAAGAGAAAAAAATGTTTGAGCATATGATTTGGGGAGAGAAAAGTTCTGTTGCATTTCAGGTGATGTTAAGTCAGCTATGTAGATTGCTAGAGGCCATGCCTGGAAAGGAGGCTTTGGTATTGTTGTGGGAGAAGAAAAAACATAATAAAGCTTTGGTAGAATTCCACTGGAAAGGGAGAAAACAAATGACATGGAAAAACAATGTTCTGAGAAGGTAAAAACAATATTCTTACTGAATGCCAGTGAGAAATTGTTTTAGTGGGGTGTGTAGTGGATGCCTGTAATCCTAACACTTGGGAGGCTGAGGCAGGAGGATCACCATGAGTTACAGGCCAGCCTGGGTACATAGTGAGTTCAAGGCCAGCCCACCCTGAACTACATAGTGAGACCCTGTCTCAAAAAATAAAACAAACAATGAAAGAAAAAAAGTTGGTGATTTGGAATTATCAAATCATGGTGAGGTTTTGTCTGTTCTGAGTTAAAGGAATGATCCAGTCGAATAGGAAAATTTGAAGGTGGAATGGAGGGATATTTATGGAAAGTTCCTTATGAGGTTGGATAGGACTGTAAGTCGAGGTAGAGACAGTAACTTTAGGAAAGATAAGCAAAGCTAAATTCTACAGCAGATACTGAAGCTGTAGGTGTAAAGTAAATATGTAACAGTGGGAAAGTGGTAAGATCAAGCAGCTTAAAGATAAAGAGATGACCGGTTGGAACAGAAGTGAGTTGGAACAGAAGTGAGAGGATGGAGGAACCCGACTTGGGGTGGAACTAAAGGGATGCTAGAAATTTATTACTTATCAAACACAAAGGCTAAAATCTTGGCCTGTCGCAAAAGTTACAAGAAAAGCATCTGAGAATGCAAGAGATACCTTTCGGTACCAAACTACCTCTACTACATTCCCATTCCTGGTCTAGACTAGGGCCTAGAGCCTCCATTTTGTAAACAGTGGATTAGTCTCCCCTTTACAGCATGGTTGTCGGCTGCCCTCTGCTGGTCAGTTTTGGTCTTGGTTCTCCAAATAGTTAACATGCAAAACTAGATATGCATGACACACAATACAGTACTGAGCCAATTCCATGAAATTATTCCCGCACTAGATAAGTAAGTGTAGGCAGTATACGATCATGAAAATTATTTCTGTACATATCTGATTACATCTGAGAAGAAAGCCTTATAGAGAATATGTAAAGAAACAAAATATACAGTGCTCTTAAAGTTTATAATCCAGTCCAAATGAAATACATACATATATAAACACTTATTGACACAAAAGAACTTTATTCATTTGGTTTTTTGCAGTACTGGGATAGAAACCAAGGCTTTCTCAGAATTCTATCCTTTTTTAAATTTTTAGACAGGGTTTTACTATTATTAAATTACTCAGGCTGGGCTAGAACTTTTTTTTTTTTTTGTACTGGGAATAGAACTCAGAACCTTGTGCTTGCCAGGTGGGTGCTGTGCCACTGAGCCATATCCCCAGACCCTGGACTTGAACTTTAAAAAACAAAAACTATTACCTTGTATCTTTCTCTTTCTTTATTTGTATTGGTACCAGGGATTGAATTCATGACCGCGCACTTGCCTGGCAGGCGTTTATGCCAATGAGCTAAATCCCCAGCCCCCTCGGCTTGAACTTTTAATCCTCCTGCTTCAGCCTCCACAGTGGTAAAATAATAGGCATACATGGCATACATGACTAGGTCTGGCTACAAGCTACAGCAAAACTTTTAAAACTGCATTTTTTTTTTTTTTAGACAGGGTCTCGCTGTGTAGTTAAGGCTGCCCTTGCATTCACAGTCCTCCTGTCTTACTCTCAAGTGCTGGGATTACAGGGATATACCACCATACCTGGCTTGCATGGCTTATTTGTGTCAAGAGTTTACATTCAGCTGGGTTTGCTAGGGTTTGCCTATAATCTCTGCACTCTGGGAGGCGGAGGCAGGAGGATTGCAAGTTCAAAGTAAGATTAGGTAATTTAGACCCTGTTTCAAAAAAAAAAAAGAGTAGGGATGTAGCTCAGCGTGAAGGTCCTAGGTTCAGTCCCTTGTACTATAAAACAAAACAACAACAAAAACAACAAAGCCAGAAAAGCTTACATTTTATAAAAGAAGGCCTTCACACAACAAAATTAAGGAGAAAGATGGCAATAGGTTGTCAGAAACTTTTCAGAAGTAATATTTAGTTGGCAACTGAGTGAGAATAAAAAGATTATTCCAGTCAGACATCGTGGCGCATGCCTGAAATCCCAGCACTGGGGAGGCTAAAGCATGAAGACTGCTGTCAATTCAACAGTTCAAGAACAGCACGGCCAATCATGGTGGTACACACCTGTAACTCCAGCACTTAGGAGGCTGAGGCAGGAGGAATGCTGTGAGATGGCCAGCCTGAATTACATAGAAAGACTCTGTCTTTAAAAAAAAAAAAAAAAAAAAAAAAAAAGAACAGCATGAACAAGGCCAAGTAACTCTATTTCAGACCATGCAATACAAAAAAGAGCCATGGCAAGGTGAGCTTAAGGGCAGCTATTGTGGATACCCTGGTGCAGCTCAACATACATTCACTTGGGCTGGGGTGTAGGATCAGTGGTAGAACACTTGCCTAGCATGTGCATGGATCCAGGGTTTGATCCAAAAGCCGAAAAGAAAAACAAAACCATCCTGGCAAACAGTAGGCTCAACCTGCACTCATCCCTTAGAAAAGTCTACTGACCTGAAACATACTTAGAAGGCAGAATGGTAAATAGAACTTATTTCCAAATTGTAGAGCATGTCAAGAAATTCTTTGCAGGCAACTTGGCGAATACTGCTGGCAGACTGATGGGTTCCAGCTAGGATGAACAGTGAACACTGAACAC
>PVJX010012512.1:0-50157 GCA_004027295.1 Dolichotis patagonum
AGAAATTAGGGAAACAACACCTTTCATAATAGCATCCCAAAAAAATGATGTACCTAGTAATCAATCCAATGAAAGAAGTAAAACACCTCTACATTGAAAATTATAGCACTCTGAAAAAGGATGATTATTAGAAAATGGAAAGATATTCCTTGCTCTTGGATAGGAAAAAACAATATAGCAAAAGTGACAAGACTTCTAAAATTGTTATACAGGTTTAATGTAATTCCAACCAAAATTCCAACAGCATATCTCTTAGAATGAGAGAAAACACTCCTAAAATTCATTTGGAACTAGAAGAGACCTGGAATAGTAAAGGAAATTCTGGGTAACAAAGCAAGGGAAAGATCATCACAATCCCTGGATTGAAAGGATACTATAAAGTTACTGTGATTTAAAAAAAAAGAAGAAGAAACAGCATGGTACTGGGAAAAAAACAGATTGTGGATCAATAGAACAGATCAGAAGATACAGCAACAACTCCAGACATACTAAGCCACCTTATCTTCAATAAAGGTGCCAAACACCTTCACTGGAAGAAAGTCTCTTTAGTGAACGGTGCTTGAAAAACTGGCTTTCCGTATCCCAAAGATTAACACTAGACTCATATCTTTCACCATGCATTAAACTAAAATGTTAGTTGAGGAATTTTCAGTGAAAGGAAGCAAAGCATAATTTTTCCAAAGAAGACCTTTTGGTTTCTGGAGTGAGCTCACATAGTGTAAGTATTCTCAGACACAGACGCAAATATAAAATGAGACCAAGAAAATAACCTAACGCTGCTTTTCAGTACATTCATGGTATTGCAACCCTGATTGCTTTGTCTTCCTGAGTACATTTTTCTCTCCAACCCCACCACTATGTCAAGGTTGTTCAATAGATTGTCTATGTTTCTATGTCATTTCTCAGGGTACTGAACATAGCAGAATCTCAAGACTGAATGGGGACCAACACCTTGTTGTTATATCTACTCTTCCACTTTCTTTTGAGCCGTATATTTGTTGTTAAATATCTAATGGATCTCTAGCAAAGTTCTGGCTTTTAGGGGGAGGTTGTTTGTTTATTTGTTTATAGAGTCTCACTATGTAGTTCAGGCTGGCCTTGAGCTCACTTTGTAGCCTAGGCTGGTCTCAAAATCACAACAATCCTCCTGCCTCAGCCTTCCAGTTGCTGGGATTACAGGCATGTGCCACCACACCTGGTTTGGCATTCAAGTACAGTATTGCAAACATTAATTTGTGATGAGAAAGATATAGTATCAAATTCATAAATAATGTAGCTCAGAATCAGGACAAAAAGATAAGGTCAGAAGTTCACAGACTCTGAAATAGGATCTAGAAAAGTTAAGCAATACAGAAGGCAAACAGAGAGTGCTGATAATTTGGCCTTCTAATACAGTTTGAATGTATTCCCCGAAATGCAAGCACTGGAACTTTGAAAGAGGTTTTATTGGGGGGGGGGTGTTCTAACAAGCAGAATGGATTAATGTTATCATGGGGGTGGGTTGTTAGGGCAGCAGTGGACCTGTTACAAAAGGAAGCTTCACCCTCTCTCGCTTCCTCTTTCTCTCTTGCCCTTCCATCTTCCCAGGATGATGGAAGAAGCAAGAATTCCTCACCAGATGAGGGTCTCTTGATCTTGAACTTCCTAGCCCCCAGAATTGTATTGAACAAATCTCTGTTCTTTATATATTATTCAGTCTCAGGTGTTCCACTATAGCAACATAAAACAAACTTAGACACATTTTAAACCAGATCTAACAATAGTCTGCCATGATTATTGACTCAAAGTTCATCCTATTAATGGAATACTAGAAGGTATAAATCTAACAGATGTGTACATTCCATGCTTTATATTCTCTTCTCATTGACAGTATCTCATTTCTTCAATGGTTTTGAAGTATTTAATAATGAAAACTAAAAACAATGAATATCCTAGTAACCATGATATAGATTTATTAATTTAACATTTTGGCTTATTACCTAATTTTTTCTTAGTCCATTTCCAAGTGAATTTCAGACATCATGACATTTCACTACCAAATGTGTTAGCTCATTTCCCCTAGTGATAAACTTTTATAAACAACCACAAACATCAAAGAGGACTGACAAAAATTATTCCCTAATATTATCTAATATCCAGTCTTAACTGATTTTCCCCAGTGGCCCCCAAAATACCCTTCCCTCAACATTTTAACAATTTCAAAGAGAAAAGTTGAAAGAATTGTACAGAACACACTCATACCCACCATGGAGATGATACCATTAATGTTTTATTATGCTTGTCTTACTGCATGACTTTATGCCTGTCCATACACACTTGCTTTTATCAATCCATCTTATTTTTGACATATTTAAAAGTAAAATATATCAGCACAGTTTTCCTTATTCTGTATGTATGTGAATGTTTGCATATAATTTTTATTTTTGATGAAACATTGATGCACAATGATATTCACAAATCTTAAATTGCATTTGCTGAGTTTCAAAAAATGCATACAAAGAGTGATCAAACACCATAGTAAATTTTTAGATATCCAAAAATTTATTATAGTAAACAAAACATTGCCATTAATCACTATCAAAAATTATCCCTCACTTTGAACATATTTTTTTTTTTTTTGGTACCAGGGATCGAACTCATGACCATGTGCTTGCAAGGCAGGCACTTATGCGCTAAATCCCTGGCCCCTTGAACATATTATTGCATTGTTCTTACCACTTTTGAAGCAGACCTGGGAGGTCTTCTTTCATGAATGTCTTTACTAGGTGTGATCAAAACCACAGCGAGCACTGCAGTTGAATGCCATACAGTAGAAAGGCAGAAAACATTACAGCGTGCTCTCATTTAGTGTTCCAACCAGATCTGGCACCATGAGGCTCCTGGCTCTATCTTAAAGTCAGAATACGATGAAAGGTAAATGTTTTGGATCAATTTAGGACATTGACAATGCAACTAAAGACACTCCCAAAGGGAATTTCTATAATTGATTCAAAAAGTGACAAGAACAATCAGATAAATGTGTTCAAAGTACTTGGAGGGAAGTTAATGCCAATAGGTCTTTTACTGTACTAAATTACTTTATTTAAATGCACACTATATTTTCCTATCACATCTCATACATTTGTATAACCCAAGTCTGCATCAAGATGCAGAACATTACCAAGAAATTATTTTATAAGCCTTCTCAGTCAATCCCCTCTCTCATTCCCTATCTTCAGAGATAAACAGTATTCCAGTGTTCTTCACTGTAGATTAATTTTGCCCATTCTAGAGCTCCACATAAACAGCATACCGTATATACTCTTTGAGGACTGGCTTATGTCACTCAAAACCTGATTTTAAGAACCATCTATGTTGTTACTTATTGTTCATTCCTTTTGATTGTGAAGAACTCTGCTAATTTACGAAAATATTATAATTTTTTTCATCCTCCTAATTGTGGACACCCCAATTGCTTCTAGGGTTTAGCTATTGTGTATTAAACATTCTCTGTAGTTAGTACCAGAGATTAATGTGTTAAAGGTTTGGTGCCCAGGGTGATGCTATCGGGAGATGAAAGAATCTTTAAGAGGTGGATCTGGAGGGGGGTTTTAGATTTTTAGGGTCATGTCCTTGAACAGCATCATGGGATCTCGGGTCCTTTCTCATTCTCATTTCTCTTGTCTCCTGGCTGTTAGGTGAGTCATTTTGTTCCTGCCATGCTGGGTGCCCAACCACAAGTCCAAACAAATGGAATAAGTCAATCACATACTGAACCCTCCAAAACTCTTAACCAAAATAAAACTTGTCTCTTTATAAGTTAATTATCTCAGGTATTTTGTTATACTTGGGAAAAATTAACAACATCTAAGAAAAAGTTTGTACAAATGTTTTTGTGAATATATATATTTTCACTGAGGGGGACAAATAACTAAAAGGAATTTTGGGTCAATGGGTAGTCACATGTTTAACTTTATAAAAACTTCCAGAAAATTTCTAGAGTAAATATATCATTTACAGTCCCACAAACAAAAAATGACATTTCTAATTGCTGCATTTTCTTTTCTTTTTTAAATTTCTGCTCCTATTTGTTTAAATTCTTTCTGTCTATTTATTTTGGGTCTACTTCACGTTTTCTTTTCGTTCTTAAAGTGTCCTCAACTATTGACCTTAGACATTTTTTAAAAATATGAGTGCTTAAAGCTGTAAATTTTCCTCTTAGCACTGCTTTAGCTACTTCCTACAAAGATTGATATTTTGTGCTTTTTTCTTTTAAAGTATTGTCCA
The DNA here is from genome assembly GCA_004027295.1 of Dolichotis patagonum. Lineage (NCBI taxonomy): Eukaryota > Metazoa > Chordata > Mammalia > Rodentia > Caviidae > Dolichotis > Dolichotis patagonum. The sequence goes on from PVJX010012512.1 coordinate 4,267, forward strand.
GTTTGTTTCATGATTTTTTTACCCATAAATTAGAAATTGTTTAATTTCCAAACTATTAGGGTTCCTATATACTTCACGGTTGTTGATTTATAAGATACCATTATGAATACAGAATATAGTGTATAAAATTTCAATCTGTTTAAATTACTGAGGTTTATATCTGGCTGAACATATGGTATTTTTTGTGAACATGCCATGTATGCTTAAGGAGCATGTTTTAAATCTCCAACCATGATTTTAGAACTGACTGTTTCACCCTTACATCTGTCAATATTTACTTTTTGAATTGTGCATCTCCAGAATGTGTTTTATAATATTTCATTTCCCAGAATGGATATAATCAAGAATCTTTGTCCTAATGTTTAAACTGAACCATATCAAGCCTTTAGACTTACCTAATTACCTACCCTGAAAAAGAACAAGTTAGGAGAATTCAATCAGACACACTCATTATATTAGATAACTGACCTATTATCTTCAAAGTGTCATGTCATAAGAAGGAAGAAATTAAGAGTAATGTTCTATCTTACAAGACTTGGGAGATGTATCAATAAATAGCAATGTTCTCTTTTTTCTTTTTTACTCATTGCTGATCATTTCTGCATATACAACCAAGATTTGAGAGGCAGAGATATAAATCTTCGACTTTGGTTATTTAAAAGTTTAGTTTTAGAGATGGAATAGGGAAGGCCTGAAGAGGGCAAGGTTTGTTGAAGAGAAGATAATTAATGAGATTCCAGAAAGAAACCTCAAGCAATATCTACAGTATCAAGGTGCAGTGGAACTTTGTGCACTAGCGGTAAAGGCAATTCTCATTTTACCCGTAGTTCTGGCTTCAATAAAAGCCACCAGCCACCATAAAGCTATTCATATATGCTATCACTTTGGTCATGTATGTCATGTTGTACTGTCCAGATCACTGTGCCAGGAATGAAGAATCGGTTTCCTATCCACTGGGAAGACAGTTCTCGGCAGCAAGCCTTTCCTGGGAATTGCTTCAGCTGAGAACAGATATCTCAACCAAACTCACAGTCCCTACCTAGGGCAACCTGTATTCAATAACTGGTCAATCTGGATAAAGATCTCAACTCGGCACAACTCTAAAGAACCCTGCCCCCTCATAGCTTCACATGGTCTAGAAGAGACCTTATTAATATGGAAGAAGTATCTCCCTCTGCCATATCCCCCTTATCCCATTCCCTCCACATTTGTTTATTTTAAGACTATCCCCTAGTAACCTTCCTGTGAGCTTATCTGCACCTCAGAGTCAGCTTCCTAGAAAATTCACTAGCAGCAAGGCTACAGAGTCAATTATCTTTGGAGAGTTATCATACTTGCACAGGTATTTCTATGGATATCAAATTGATTCGTATTTGCAGGAGGGGAAATTGAGGCACAAAATTTCTGTGACTTGCTGAAAATTATCCAGAGTGCCAATAGTAGGCAAAGGCACTGTGCCAAAGCACACTCAAGAACCATGTAAATATGCTGCCAAGTTTTCTTCTATGTATAAAATTTCTTTTTGCTTCAACAGAGTAAAACACTCTACTCCAGCTATGTGTGCCAGATGGAATGCTAATATTCGTGGGTCGGGTACAATGCAGGGAATAACAAATTTAGAACAAGTGTTAAGAAGCAGGGTATTCAAAGAAAGACCGAATGTCTACTGGAGAAGCAATGTACTCTTCTCATGAAAGGTGGGAGTGACTACTACAAAGCTGAAGATGCTGCTTTGAGAGAGGCTGCAAAACATGACTTTATAGCAGGAATAGTTGCATTAACAGTTTTGCTGTTCTTTTTGTTCGGAGATTTGGTATCAAAATTTCTACTATTCAAAAATTTGCATTCCTTAAGAACCTAAAATTTGGACCAGGCCTGGTAGCACATACCTGTAACCCCCAGCACTTGGAGAGCTGAGGCAAGAGGATTACAAATTCCAGTCCAGACTGGATTACATAGCAAAACCCTACCTCAAAAAACAAACCAGAAGTCCACATTAAATACAAAAAGAGACCCTGAATTTAGGATTAGAACCAGGAAGTCTGCAGCCTCATGAAATCTCTGCACTAATTACATCAAAATAGAAAACAGATATAGTTTTTAATATACCAATTTGTGGAGGCTGTTCTGTTTTCTAAGATATTAATTGTATTATTTGAATTACATTAAATACAGGATTACTAATCATAACAGAATATAAAGGGAGGGTATTGCATTTTTAAAGAAACAAAGCCAGCATTTTGATGTCCCTAGGTCTGTTTATGTTAAAAACATGGCACTTTACTTTGACAATGTCTATACTGCCTTTCTGTTTTCTTTTCTCTTTAAGTTTGCAGAATACTCTTTGCCAAGCACACTCCTACAGCAAAGCCTATCAGCTCAGCAGCATAAAGCATTCTTTGTGCCCCTGGAGTGAGGTATTGATAAGCTCAAAGGAGTCATTAGATGAGGAAGGTTTCTGGTTCAATTAGGCTTCAGTAAGCTGCAGTTTTCAAAATCTCAATGGCTCAGGCTTCAGAATCAAATATGAACTGCTGAATTTTATAACTTACGGGCAATTTGAAATGGCTTACACATACTAAAGCAGAAAATTTGCTCCCCAATTTCTAGCTCAGTTGTGGCAGTGACTAAATTCATCACGTAACCATACTGTCCTTTATTTCATGCAAGCCAATGAAAAATCACAAAACTCACAGATCTCTCTTTTAAAACTATTTAAGACTAAAAGGACTATTTTGACTATGAAGCCAAAAGCTGAGGCAAGTTTTAATTCCCTGGGACTTCTTATCAGCAGTACCTCCTGGTTATTCTTTTGCTAACCCTCCTAATTTCCATTAATGTGGCTGGCAGCTCTGACTTTGCCTGGAGGGGAATGCAACCCAGAGCAGCCAACAAGAACTTGAGGTTCTCTGGGTTTTGTCACTTACTAATAGAATCATAGCCTTTTCTAAATTTAGGATAGTGAAGCATATTAAACAGTGACCTGACTGTAAAGTTTTATCAGTTTTGTCTGGGGTGCTATCAACCACACATCAGAATGTAAAAGTCACCAATGTGGCCATTTCAGAGACTCCTCCTTGTTCAACCCTATGAAAGAAAATGACATTGCAAACTAGGCTTTATTTGCAGAACGGAACACAGATGTGCACGCATCAATTTTGCAGTTATGTTTCTAAAGCTCACAGCATAGTTTATGGATTCATCACATATGCATATGTCGACTTGTGGCTGTAACAGATTAATTTCACTTTTCCAATATGTTACTATCCCTCTCAGGGAATTCCTGGTTTAATGCAATGAGCTGACAGAGCGCTAATGTAATTCAGATTCTGTGTTTTACGTTGTCACAATTTTAACTATTGCAGCATTGTTTGTGGGAATTGAGATAATGTTATTGAATGAAAGAAAACTAACAAATAAGACCATCGTTTGTTACCTGAGATTCCAGCCTAGCCTTCATTCTTCCTGTCCCACAAGTCACAGAGATCTAGAGATCCTAGTTCAGTCCAGCAGTTGGCATCTTCTCTCTTCTCTCTTTCTGCCTCTGTCTCTGTCTGTCTCTGTCTCTCTGTCTCTCTGTCTCTCTCTCTCTCTAGTGCTGTGGCCTTCATTCAGATCTCATCAGCTCTGCTCCTACAATAATCTTCTTCCTGGACGCTCTTATGCCAGTGTCTCCTTGGTTCAACATCCAGGATTCTTTCTAATCCCATCATACCCTTGCTACCTAAGAAGGCTCCTTGGAGAAAGGTATTTTTTGCCTGTTGGGCAAAATAGGGGAAAGTATGGCTTCATGGAAAGTTCAGAAAAGTTGTGGTTTCCTAATACTGCCTGAAAGAAACAACAATCACAGTCTACAACTATAGAGGCCCTTTTCCCATCCTCATTGCAGTCCAGGAATTTACATTTGTAATCCCATGGAATTGTTATTGGAATCCCAGTGAATTAATTCCAATCTACCACCTCCAGTGCCACCCATGGCGAGAACAAAGACACTAAGACATATTTATAGTTAAGGACAGCCAAGGGGTCCTGAATCCAGTCCAGATGAGGGTTCACAGAACAAGCGCCGTGACCCCGGGCCTAACCTAGGTTATTAATTTGTGAAGAACGGAGTGGCTAAAGGATGAGTGACTATGAGAATGGCAGGAATTATGCAAGTACTGTGAGCTGGGCTAGGCAGGAGGCCAGAAGGCACATCTGATATATGCAGAGAGAAGGATATGCAGAAAAACCAATCTGCATAACACAATTAAGGTAGCACTTAATATTTAGAAGGTTGATGCTTCAGTTCTGACGGGCAAAGCTTTTCTGCCCTGGGAAGTCATAGCCTCTTATTTCAAGACTGAAACCCAGTTGATAGCCCTGCAGCTATGTGGCTCTGCCATTCCACTATACTCAACCATTTAGAGAGAGACACTGAGATGAGGAAACAGGACTGTCACCTGGCCTCAAAGATGATACATCAGTACTTTAGCTAGCCCTATTTATATTGCTTAGAGCCAACTGAAGGGAAAAAGAAACAGTTTAGCCAGCTTTGTGCATATCAGTACATGGAGATAGGGCCATGTTTAGCTAAAGAGCAGGTAATTGCTCTTTATTCAAGGAGAGCTATCCAGGTGGTCCTCTACATACAACTCTGTCCTCAGGCTCATAAACTCAGAAAATCAGGACCTCTGCAATAGCCCCACACCGGCCAAGCCCATGAGAGTCATGTAAGAACCAAAACTGCCAGCACATTAATACTCATTGAAACATATAGTCTAGATAAATTCCAGTCTTTATTTTGGCCTTAGCTGCCTATTACTCCCCCCAATAAATGGCTACCTGACTAGTTATTTCATAAGACTCTTTATGGCTCAGATAGCATTGTTTGCCATTTGGGGCCTTAAGCAGATGATAATTCTGACTGTGATGACCAGCCCTGTCCAACTCGTTACAGGTACATGTTGCAGATACAGGAAACTCGCTCATGATGCCACTTGACTGGACTCTACAGTCCAGACTGGTCAGCCTTGCTTTTCCTTCTTTCATTTGTTTCCATTTTTGCACATGTGTGCTGCTAAGCACATGCTGTAACACAGAGCTAGGCTCCCAGTCCCTTGCCAGACCTTTCATGTTGTCAAAAAACAGTAGATTTGGTTGCATAGAATTCACATCAACTTCCTGAGATTCCTCAACTCTGCAGTGACAAGTTTTATGATGGATCCATCTGGCTCTTACTTCCCTCTCTCACTAATAGAACACATTCCATGTATGTCCTCCCAGGGGACATTTCATTTCCCAGATCACTGAGGTCTCTTCCTGTAACCCTTTAAAACTTTGCCCCAAATTCCTTCATCTCCACTCCTACACACACACACACACACACACACACACACACACACACACACTGTCCTGCTTGGTCACACCAAACTTCCTTTTTCTATTTTGTTGGCTCAGTAGATTCTTAGGCTGTGAGCCACGAAAACTGACTCTGGCTAACCATAGCAGAGAAAGGATTTACTGAGAGTATGCGCAGTCCCTTATAGCACCAAAAACAAGATGGAAAAGCCAGGTTTCAGAAAGGACAGAAACTAGGGCTAGACTGAAGACCCTGATAGCAGGAACAGCTGGACACCTCTTCAGAAAGACAACATGGATGAATCAGCTTCTACAATTTTCTATCTTGCTGAAAATTCAAACTACATTCCAGACCTTAGCCTAAGGAAGGCAGGACACCTTTGTTGGCAGAACTGCAGACCAGTACCAAGTGAGAGAAGTGAGTAGCTTCTTAAAATAAAGTGGGGGGCATCACACCAGCAGCAGCCTCATACACCTCACATTTGTATATCGCACTCTGTGATGTTTGTACAATGTCAAAATCACATGACATTGCCTTTCTCAGAACGCAGCCCTGTCTTTAAGTAATACATGATGATATATTAAGTGATTTATGGATATCTTTCATGGTAGAATTGAATGAAAATGCTTTTGCATGTGAATTGGATTTCAAAGTCTTACATAAATTCAAAGAATTGGTATTGGTATTTGTAGCTGTGTTTAAAGTCTCAGTTCTGCCAAAAGGACTTCACAATGCAAAGTCTGGCCTGGCTACACCTCTCGTCGCCTGCCTTCCATGGAGTTCTATGCAATACTGTCCGTTTTTAATTTCTTCAAACCCCAGATCCTTTACTCAAAGGTGTTTTTATACATGGTTACTTCAGCTAAAGTCTTCTCCACTTCCTGTAGTAGTCAGGGTTCTCCAGGAAAACAACTCATATATAACTCCCATGACTGGGAGAGGGGCTTGCAAGCTCAAAATTGACAAGATAGACCAGTGGGCTGATAACCAGCAAGAGCTGATTTTTTGGTCTCGAATCTGAAGCCTGGAAACAGACAAAAGTTCCATGTTGCAGTCTTGAGAAAAAATCAAATCCCTTCTTTTGGGTTTAGGGGAGATCCCAGTCTTTACTCTTAAGGCTTTCACTTGATTATGTGAAGCATACCTCTACCATAGAGGATAACTTGCCATAACTCAAAGTCTACTGATTTAAGTATTAACAAAATGTTTAAAAAAGAACTTTTATGTTGAAATCTAAATTGTTGTTTGAACAAGGCACCACAGCCTAGCCAAACTGCTGTAAAATTAACCATCATGTCTCTTCCTGTCTCCCTGCCCTCACACACCTCCATGAGGCACTTACAGCATCTCCTGTAAGCGTCAGTTCAGTCCTTAGACCCCAAGGAAGTCTTTTCAGACCTACCTTGAGTGGAAAGCCGTAGAGCACACTGGACGTTCCTACACTCTAATTATGTTACTACCACTCTTTTTCCTGTTGAAAGATAAGCCTGATGAGGTTAGACTGTCTCTTTATCACTTATCCTTAACTGCACATCTGAGGCATTGCGGTACATTTTCATTAAATGAATTAATGCAGTTTAAAAATACTGTCAAAATTCTAAATCACAGTACATTTATAGACTTTCAGTTTACTACAGTGACAGAAATTATCAAGAATCCTATGCTGGCTTCATAGCTTTATCCCAACTCTCTGTAAGAAGTATTATTTAAACAATTGTTCTGCAAGTTTCAAACAAAGTGCCTCATGGAACTATTCCTAGCCTCACAAGTAAATTATTCTACCTTTCTTTTTCATAATCCAAAGGGTTCTTCTTCATAATCCAAAGGGTAAAAATTTTAATGGCTGTTTCTGCAGCAAGAAAACTCCTTCCAATAGTAAACAGACATCCTTGGGGTTAGGGAGCAGAGATTTGGTGACAGAGTGAAACTCTCAAGGAAATGTCCTAATGTGGACTGGAGAATGGTACTATCTCAGGAATCATCTAAATACATACAGTTTTCACAGATAATGAATTTGTTAAGTATGCTTGGAATATTCTTCATTTTAAATAGCAATATGAATACGAATAATTGCAATACTTTAGATAGCAATACGAATACAAATAATTACAATATTCATAAATTACTGTACACTGGTAGACTGAGCAGATACATTGCCATCGTATTAATTCATTAACCCCTATCACAACTCTGATATTAAAGGTTGAGACCCATAAAATAGAATTGATATATCCATAAAAGTAAATTAACATTTTTTCATACTATGATGTCAGTTGCTAAGGCTTACCATGAGTCAAATATAATATTATCTATTATTAAACTTGTAAGAGCAAGCCAAAGCCATATTCTGCTAGTAAATAACAAATGTCCATTGGATAAATAGAATAGTATGAGAAAACTTTGTAACAGCAATTATTAATGATTATCAGTGTCTTGATAATTTAATAGCAGCACAGGAATATTTTCTACATGCAGTATAAAAATGGCAGTAGGCAATTAGTTAAAATATAATGATCACTGAATTAGAAACAAAATTAAGAGTGCCTGGTGAGTTCATTTCTTCATTTACTGTATTGACTGACTCACTGTTGATTGTCTACCATGTGCTTGATATTCAGGTAGGCTCTGTGTATTGTGTGATGAATGAAACAGCTCCACCATAAAAAAAGTAAATCAAAAGTTTAATAAGATGCCTTCCTAAGCAAAATGCCACCAGCACTTTTTCTTGATAAGGTGCAATATGCTAATAAACAGAAATTAACAAGCAAATACAGCAGTTGGAAAAACCTTGTATCCTTTTGGTGTCTCCCACATAATCCCCCAGCTCATCCTTGACTTTCACAGTCTCTCAATTTTCTCATTCCTTCATATAGACATTGATAGATAGAGATGATAGAGATAGACAAAGACAGAGATAACGATATATGTAAATTAATGTTTCTGGTGTTAGGTTACTATATATTTAAAAGAGCATAATGGTTTATTTTACTGATCATCATCAATAATAAAATGGTTAAGAGGCAACTCTGTCATTGAAAAACAAAGACAAAATGGACCCAGATAAGGCAATCAATGAAACACATATACAGACATGGCTAATGGAGTACCTTTTCATCACGCAATGCCAAAAAAATGAAAAGCTATCTTTGTCTCTACAATTCAACTGGGGCTCACCAGTGATCACACTGGGATTCTTGCAACCCAAGGCAATGCATGACACTATTCTTCACTGAGTGCACAGATTGGCTTCTGAGCTAAAGAATATCTAGGTCAGTGGGACTGCACATGGAAGCTTGCATGGAGGGTTGGGGCTGGGCTTGGGGGAGCACAGTCAATCAAGTCTAAGGAAATTTTTAGAATAAGAAGTCAGAAGCAATCTAAAGATGATGTATGGGCTGGAAGAAGAAAGGAAGGAAGAAAAAAGCCAAGGAGAGAAAGGAGGAAAAGGATGAAGGGAAGAAGGAAGCTGAACATCAGACAAAGTATGAGATTCGGAATAAAGAGAACAGACACCAAGGTTTGTCCCTACACACCTGGCTGCAGAGAAAAAAGTCATTGCCGGGAGGACCTAGTAGGTAAATATAATTCAGTGGTGGAGGGTCTCGGTTGTCAAGTGTTTAGATGAAATCTAATGAGAAACAACACCTTAGCCCAGGGAAATCATGTTAGGAAACTGAACTGTGGAATCCATACAGATCCTCTACTCTGTCTCTTACTACTTTTTGACTTGGTAAAAAAAAAAGGAAAAAAAAAGCTTTAGAAGTAGCCTCTGCCTTAGGACTAGAGTGAAACAATTTAAAAAATAGTAATAATAAGTTTTGCCAGCATCTGTGGAGTACAGACTGCAGCCTAGAAATATGACATGTAGTTGGATAAAACAAATATTCACCAGTACATTATTTGTGCTCCTTTTCAAGGGCAATTACATATTTTATGCATGTTTTCAAGGGATTCAGATTATCCTCATTTGATACACAATGGTGATGAACTGTAGCTAAAGATTTACTCAAGGGATTTCTGAATTCATGAATGTCAGACAAACAGCCAGTTCAAAGCAATGGAGCATCCCGGAGCAGGTACGTGGTATGGTGGGGTTAAGCCTTCCTTCAAGGAACGTTCAAAGCACTGAATCACGATGGTCTAATGCAAACCGGAAATTCATCAGCATAACTTTCTGTGGTGTGCGCATGCTCCATTCCCCGCTGGAAAACTAGCATTGCAAAAGCCAGAGGAGATACTTCCACTTGGAAAAGGCTTAGCTCCGAACAGCAAAGGAGGGGGACAGTAAAATGACACTGAAAAGACAATTAAAGGAATTATACAAGGCAGTGAAGCAAAAACCATTGATATTTCAGTTCCCCTTGCCCAGATAGGAAAATTGGCTTTCTTTCATTGAATTTTACATTAAAAAGATGAGCAATCAGCAAAGCAAAATCAGTACTGAAATTTCAATTTAGTTTTCTAGAGTTCACTCCTGATGAGGTTGAAATACATAAATCAAGGGCTGGGAATTTAGCTCAACAGCACAGGACCCTACCTGGCATGTGCAAGGTCGTGAGTTCCATCCCCAGTACCAGAAAGAAAGAAAGAAAGAAAGAAAGAAAGAAAGAAAGAAAGAAAGAAAGAAAGAAAGAAAGAAAAAGAAAAAACCCATAATATCTAAAAAGACAACCAGTTTTTTCCATAAAATCGTCAACTTAGACAGATTGCTTGTTAACTGAGAAAAAATATCACAGACACTGTGTCAATCACTCATATGTTGGTTAAAATTATATTTTAGGTACTTTGATTGTGTTTCCATGCAGAACATATGCACATGTAATTACAGGGGCTAACATTGAGTGCTCAGCACATGGGAAGCACATGCTTTCTAAGCCTCCCCTGAGAGCAGTACTATTATTATCTCTGTTTTACAAAATAAGACACTGAAGCAGCATTGCCAAGATTAACCACTGGATAGGACAGAGCTGGGATTGAGCCCAGTCTAATTTTATCCGTAACTACTGTGTCGGGTATCTTTGAAAGAATGCTTCAAAATAGCTTCTATATAGTACTAATGAAACTATTATTCTCTAATTTTTTAAATTTCTTTGAGACAGGTTTCACTATGCAGTTCAGGATGGCCTTGAACTCACACTGTAGTCCAGGCTGGCTTCAAACTCGCAGTGATCCTCCTGCCTCAGCCTCTCAAATACTGAGATGACAGGCATGCACTACCACACTTGGCTATTCCCTAAATCAAAGGATAGAAATTATCTATGCCAATGTTAAAGCTCTATCAGATATTTGACTATGAATTTAGTCTAGCTAATCTAAAGAATTGAAATAAATACAAGTATCAAAAGATTCAGTCCCACAAATTATTACCTCATTCATCTCCCTGAATGAAATATCTGCCCACATATTTCAAGTTTATTTAAAAATTATCCAATGGTGTTTGGGGCTGGTCTGATGTAGGCCAGGTAATGAAATGATGACATATTTCCTCACAACAATGGCTGACTTTCCTTCCTTCTAGCTTTATCCCCTCCTCCTCAGAGTCTTCAGTTCAATAAGATAAGGATGTTTTAACAGAGGGTAAGACTCTTGCTCATGAGTTTTTAATTACTAAGTGTTTACCAATGCCTAAAGCTGGGAAGAGCAATTAGATATTCATTAATTAGGATCCTGCTTATACTTCTGACTATTTAAATGAGCTCTGTATCTTAAGTGCACTAACCAGATGACTTCTGACTTATTAGTAGGCTCCTAAATTCAAGTAACATCTTCAAAGAAAAGCTTATATAGTCAAGTTACTAATTTTTTCCTAAATTGCCAAATTATTTTCACAACAAATCAACAACAAAAAGTGCCAGTGTGAAGTTATCAGAGTTCATTAAATTCTCCTCTGCTTTAATGAGTTTCTGTATCAATGTAAAATAAAAACTGTGCATGGTAAGTATTTTAAAATGAGAGGGGATTTATTTAACTTGAATGGATCAGTGAACATTCCAGGATTTTCATAGACAGGCACTCTGGCCAGCCAGAAATCTCCTCTATTTCTGACTGTCAAAAATTTCATCTTGCCAAAGAGGATCGGGCTTAACAAAAGGAAAAAATGTTCTTTGGGAAATATATTATTATTATTCTCCATGAGGGAAAGAAATCTATTTCTGTGTTTAGAACTCAGTGAAAACTCAGATGAATGCAAAGCTTGTTAATGCCAAAACCCAATGCTTCAGACACACAAAACTGCATACGTCACTATGCTTTTTCACTGCCCAACAGGATCTGACTGATCGTGGTCCACATACTTAATACTGATATAAATCTAGATATTTCTATAAGTCAATAGTATATGGAACTGTATTAGATCACTGAAGCCAGGACTCACCTTTTTTTCAGGTTCTATGACAACTTTAAAACAAAAATGCAATTCATACTTAAATTTCCCTTCTGTAAATGAACTTTACTTAAAATAAGGATGTCTAGCCTGCTGTAAGCAAATCTAACACATAAAACAATTACTGAAAAGCATAATTTACTTTAAGAATGATAGTTTACATGACAAGATAAGAAATATGTCTAACTTATAAAATTCTACTTAGGTTATAACAAGTTGGCCTGATCTGAACTGTCAGATCTCCTCCGCTTCTTAGAAAACTGGAAATTCTGAAATAGAGCCAAAGCTATTTATAACATAAGGCTGATTTCAAAAGGGAATTATAGAGATGAACGGACACTCAAAACTCTAATGGTGGAGCCATAGATATAGTTCAGTTGTGCAATGTCTGCCTGGCAAGCACAAGGTCCCAAGTTCTATTCCCAGTACTCACACCACCCAGCCAAAAAAAATTAAAATGGTCCATGTTCTGGGTGAGGCCTCACTGGTTGGAGCTGGTGTTTCAACACCCACCCAGAAATACGTGACATGCTTGTGATGCCATGAGGAAGGAGAAGCTAGAACCCAATGTGCTACAACATAAGAGCAGTCTCTCACCAGCCTGGGCAGCAGTAGAATAGCTTGTCACCTGCACAGAGACTCTGAGAAAGGGACACAACTCATGCAAAAAGAAAAAATCCCAAACCTCTGACTAAGGTGGAGGTGGTAAGGGGGGGCATCAAGTTTACATTACTTGTGTGATTTAAAAAAAAAATAGCAGGCTGAGGAATTAGCATAAAAGAGGGCATAGGCTATTGAAATTCTGGTGCTTCCAGTTGAAATACAAAATACCTTATAGGGAAATGGCCACAATTAAGGACACAGGAAGCCCCAAAAACATCACATGGAAGATGAATTTGAAATGAAAAATAGAATTAGAAATTCTTTGCAATTAGAGAGGGGAAAAACCGGAATGCCAAGCAGGGTCAGTTAAGGTCCAGAGCTAGACTACAGAGGGAAGAGCAATCTGAAAATGACAAAACAGCATAAAAATTATGGTAAAGTACAATGAAATTAGGCACCGACCAAAAAAGTTCAAAATATGCATCTGGAACATACAAATTCCCCCTCTAAATCATTCATAGTCAGTAGGGACTTATAATGGAAATGTCTGCTACTTGGAGTTGAACAACAATTAAAACTAACAAAATGTGTGAGAAGTAGCTTAGGTATCTTTACTAGGAAATCTACATACCTCCAAATGTGTATGCTAAGAAAGAAAAAAGAAAAGTGAAGAACTCAGCAACTCAAGAAGTAAAAAGAACAACAGGGTAAACCCAAAGGAACTATAAATCTCTGAAAGACTCACGTAAGGGAAAAAGAGAACATATAAATTATACTGTAGTAGAAAGAAAGAAGGTATATAACTACACATAGGATGGGATTTCAAAATAATACAGAACCATGAAAAATTACAAGATTATATAGAATTTTATGCCAATAAAGGTGAAACTGTCTAATAAAATAATGGAATCCAACATAAAGTTAAAGATTGGTCAGTAAAGATTTAGCCACAAAATAAAGAAAATACATTTAAAATTTTAAAACAACTTTTGCCAAACCTTCAAATAGCAGAGAATTTACATTTTATACAAATAGTTTAGAGTTCAGAAAAAAGTAAGAAAGATCCATTACTCATTTTCTGAGGCTAGTATAACCTTAATACTAAAATGAGACAAGCATTTCATATGGGAAAAAAAATCTCTGACTTATCACTAATGATAAAGATATTAAAAATCCTAAATAAAATACTGGAAAACTAATTTCAAATGTATGCATATGTATTTAAATTATGAACAAGTGATACTTATTTAAGATATGCAAGAATGATTCAATTATTGGTAATTTACTAAGTAATTCACCTATGTTAGTAGATTAAAAAGAAAACCCACAAAATCATCCTAATATATACCCAAAAAAGTCATCCACTAAATCTTAATGTTGATTTGTGATTGAGAAGTTAAACATACTGTTAGCAAGTGAATATAGAGGAAGTAACCTTGCTCTAATGAGAGGCGCTTTATTATAAAGGACACCATATTTAATGGTGAACTATTAGAAGCAATTTATTTAAGGTAGAAAATGAGGATATTTGTTATTACTTTTTCTATTCATCCTAATGGTGGGTCTAGACAGTGCAATAAGATGAAAAATATGTAAGAAAGTAAAGATTAGAAGGAAATAAAAATATTACTATTTTCCAACAATAGGATAACACAAGAAAATACACAGATAAGTGACTAGAGCTTAAGCAAGTTCAGTAATCCTGCTGCACAAAAATAATAATTATAGAAAAAATTGTAATATTATTTATAAGCAACAACCAAGAAGAAATTTTTAACTTAGAAAAATATACTCACAAAAGCATCAGATAAGATAGAAAATGAGGAATGTATTTTATACATGATGTTTAGAGAGGGATATATTTTTAAAACCTAGTAGAACGTATCTGTAATCTCAGCACTCAAAAGTCTGAGGCAGGAAGAGCATGAGTTCAAGGTCACCCTGGGCTATACGTGGAGTTTAAGTCTGGCCTGAACTACATAGCAAGACCTTGTCTCTCCATAATCAATTAATTATAATTTTTACAATGAATAAATAAATAATGGTAATGGTTTGAGGACACTATTATTAAAATACCATTTTTCCATTTCATGGAATTCCTATACCGTGATATGCTTCCCATCAGGGCCCAAAACAGGACTGACAAATCATGGACACAAACATCCAAAATAAACCTTTTTTGCTTATAAGTTAATACTCCCAAGTATTTTGTTTTATTGATGGTAAGCTAACCAACACACTATCAAGTTGTCCCTGAGTGTTTTACAGAAGATGAAAACCAAATTAGAAGAAAACTATCAAGAATAGTAGTTGCCTCAACCAGTGGGGCTCCTGAAGTTCTGGGGACCTAAGGACTGCAAGAGGATGAGAAAATAAAGAAGAGACGAAAGCTGAGGTCAGGTGGAGCCCTTACTCTCCGGATGAAAGAAAAGGAACTGGCCCCTCACTGTAGGGACATTTATTCATACATTTAACAACTTAAGGTCCTATGACATCCTGTTGTCTAGTAATCTGCATGTATGGCAACCTAAGGGCCTGAATTTTGGGCCCCAGTCCCTTGTTTCTGTGGCTCCCCCAGGTGGTCTTTGTTCTCTGAGCTGGCCAGCCCACTCCCGCCTGTGTGGTGAATCTCCAGCTTCAGTGGCTCCTAACAAGTAGTACCTATATGAAGAGTAAATGTGCAAAAGTAAGAAAATAAAGTAATATTAACTTTCAAAATGTGACGTTTGTCAAAATAAGGATACAATGAATCAATTAAATAGAAAAGAAAGCTCAGGGAAAAAATCACACAGACATGAGACGGCAACACAAGTTGTAGAAAGGGTGAACTACATAATGCATTTGTTGCAACTGAGGGTGTCCATAGGCACACACACACAAAAGCATTGCATAGCTTCTTATCACCTCACTTCACAGACAGATTAAACCTAATTGAATATTAGAAATTTGAAAGGAAAAATAGGGTAGGAGCATTTTTACAACTCTAGTGAAGTAATTATCTCTTAAAGGTGATTCCAAGGGCTCAGGTCATTTAAAAAAAAAGGCTAACTTGCTCTTTTCACTTTATTGAATGATATTACATGGAGAATTAAAATGTTTATTATATATCATATTTATTGTATAAAAATATTTAGCAAAGTTAAGAGGCTCCTCCCAATGGCTCAGAACAATATTTCTGGATATAAAACCCAAAAGGGGATGTATGATGATGTTAGTTACAACCTTGTTTGAATGGCAAAAAGTTAGAAACAAACTCCAAGGTTTTCAATAAGGAAGCAAATAATGACATATAATAGAAGTCTGCATAGCAGTTTAAATTAGTGCACTATTTGATAATGTGCCAACATGACTAAATTTCAAAATCAATGTTGTGTGAAAGGCAAAAGAGACTTAGAACTATTCCACTTATGTGAATATGTGAAACATATAAAAATAATACTATATGCAGAAGTCCCCTCTACCTGTGGAGTATCCATTCTTGGAAACCAGTGGATGCCTGAAACTATGAATAATACCAAACCCTAACCATGGATATTACACTGTTTCCTATACATACATACTTATGATAAAGCATTCATCTTTTAGTTTATATGAAAAATTCTCTGGTTTCTTTTTGGCATATCCAAATTTCAAGCATCACCTCTCTTTTGAGACAGTTACTAGTAAAATAAGAGCTGTTTAAATACAAACTCTGTAATATTCCAACTAAATGACTAACGGGTAGGTACTGCATACTACATGGATACGCCAGAAAAAGGATGATTCACATTCCAGGTGGAACACAGCAGGATGCTGTGAGATGTCATCATGCTACTCAGAACAGAACCCAGTTTAAAACCTGTTGTAGTCAGGATTTTCAAGGGAATAAATTTAATATAGGACAAATACATTATAGGGTTATTTTATAATATTTACCCAAAGAGTCAAATGTGAAAGAGGAGAGGAGATCTGTCCACACACTGGAGACCCAATTAATTCAGCTGAGGTCCTGGATCCCATGGCAGTGTCTTGCATGAGTCCATCTGGAGGCCTAAGCCCACAATAATGTCTCACGAAAGTCTGTATTAAGGATCTGCCCAGGGAAGGCCCAGAGGCCAGTGGTGGAAGCTAGAAAGTCTATGCCAGCAAGATAAAGGATGTGTGCCACCAGGCTAAGAAATTTGCATGAGACCCAGGAAGTGACTCTCAAGGTAAAGACCAGAGCTCCCCAAAAGAGAACAGCAGCCAGGCTCAGCAATGGTGAGGACCTGAGCTCCTCTGACAGTGAGAACAGCTGAGTTCATATCAGGAAAACCAATGTAACAAGCTTCTCCAGGAGAATCAACAGCATCACCATCTTCCCTCCAGTCCTTCTTTTATGCTGTTGGCAACAATTATCAGGTGGGCCATCCATACCCAGAACCATAGTGACTCAGTCCAGCTGGGTGTTACCAGTTAACCATTAGTTAATCCAACACAAAACCTATGAATTATTTCTGGAGTTTGTCATTTCACATTTTAGGGTTAAAGTTGACTATGAGAAACGAAGGCAAATCATGGATGGAGGAGGACTACTATACTGTTTAGCGATACATGCACATACAGTAGAGCTACAAGGCATGTATTGGAAAGAGATACACAGTTTCAGGACAGTGTTTTAACTCTGTGAAGAAAAGGAAAAGGAGAAGAGATAGAATAAGGAACAGTTCATTGTATTCTAAATTTTATCTCTAAAAAAGAAAAAATAGGGAAATGTTACTATCTTTTAAATCTAGTGGTTGGTACAGAGGCACCTGTTATTCCTCCTATTTTTCGATTTGATAATTTTTTAAAATTAAGAAATCAGGTACATATCCATGACCTCACTTTAATTGAACCACTTAAATTTGTATGGTATTAGCTGGTGTTACGGTTTGTGTCTAGATGTCCCCCAAAGCCTCATGCAGTCATAGGGATTTTTTGGAAGTGGCTGAATCTGGAGTATGTGACTGATTATAGTGCAATGCTGGGTTAATTAAGGGTGCTGTGATTAAGGACGGGTGATTGCTAGATCAGTCCATTGATCAGACTGGCACTGCTCTAATCTCTGTAGAATGGATATAATACACAACAGACAGAAAGAGGTTTTTCTTGCTGTCTCATTGCTTTTGCTATCTTCTGCCACCATGAGCTATGGTCCTTCTACCATGTGCCACCATGCCTTCGAGTCAACTAAATATGGACTGAAAACTTTACAAACTGTGAGCTAAGTAAACCCTTCCCCCTTTAACTTTAGGTGTTGAATGTTTTGTCTCAGCAATAAGATAAAAGTGACTAAAGCATCTTGAGAGAATGAGAAAACACATTCCTCATTGTTAAATACCCTAGTGGCCATCACATAGTCACTAAGGGATAAAACTAAGATTCCAATTTAAACCACCTGAATCAATGTGCTTCCCCAAAATTCCTTATTTTGCAAAATGGCCAGCTGAAGAGTTCTAGAAAGATCGAATTCCATTATTCCATCACATTCTAGAAAGATCACATTCCAAAAACTAATGTATTAAATATACATTTTCATTTACCTTAATTTGACTGCTAATCAACTTTTCAGTGTAACATTGATACTTTTCTCATTTATCAATGCCTGCCTGCATTCACAGGTGATGCTGATCAGCTGATAAAAATGTGTCTACAACAATATCTCTGTCTGATTCCAGTTGGCATTTATACTGCAGGATCTGGGACCCAGAACAACTGCAACTCTAAAACAACTCTGCTCAACATTTTCCCCAAGCCAAAAGCTCAGAGAGGGAAGAAAATCATCAACACACTGGTATCTTTATGGCCTTGAGCCATCTTGGCAGCCATACTGACTGACAAGCTCCATTTAAAAATATATGTTACAACAGTTAAGCAGCTGTTATTTCTCCATCTTTTGCCAACAGATTATGTATAGCAAGTTTTGTTGTTTTTCCATTATTCAAGACTCTTGGGTTATCAGTCTTCTTAACAAATGATAACATACTTTATTGGAAGACAAGTCGTTTGAAGATGGAGTTGGAAAATGAGTTATTTAGGGCAACTGAAAGGGGTTTTGTGCATCAGATGGTTTTAATTAAAGGAATGATATCAAATCTGCTTCTACTTTCAGAGGCGAGACACCTCCCAGGACCTGAGATTAAAATTTTAGTCTTTCCCACCAAATCTCTACCTGAATCTTCAGATGTTTTCTATTTTTCTTAAATGAGAGGAAATTTTTGGCATGAAATATGAAAAGTATAAGGAAAGACTAATGCCAATGGCTTTTCCAAAGGGGGTGGGAAGAAAGATTGAGTTTACTTTTTTGTTTCTGAATTGTTATGCTTATGCAGAGTTATATCTAAAATTACCTTAGCATAGATGTATGTAACTTCTATTGCTCCTATTGCTTCTCTAGAAATAGCAGTCTTTCTCTAACAGAGTACATTTGCCATTCCTGACCTTTTACTAGGAGGAAATATACTCGCACCTTGCAGATTATGACCAAGATGGGTATTTAGGACCCTATGTGATTTGTGTAAGTGTTATGGCCCTCATATATGCACAACTTTTGTCTGCCTGAGAAACTCTATTTCACCTATTTTGGATTCCCCTCTGAATGTTTGACAAGTGTTCTACTTCCGCCATCAAATTGCAGGCTTTTCCTGGTTTCCTTTATAGTATAATTTACAAAATAAATTTCAACATGAAATGATACTTAATAATCTTACTGCTTCCCTACACAATATATGACCCACAGCTGTAGTGACAATAAGAAGGCCCTTTTAAAATTCTAATTTGAGGGCCAGGGGTTTAGCTCAGCAGGCATAAGTGCCTGCCTGGCAAGCACGAAGTCACGAGTTGCATCCCCAGTACCAAAAAATAAAACAAAATAAAATTCAAATTTGATTATGCTCTGGGCTGCCCCTTGTAATAATAATAATAATAATGGCATTCCACCACATTTCTGTTATCCTAAAGACAGAAAAATTAGTTCATAAATATATACGTAAGTTTAAAAGTAATTCTAAATCTCATTTTTCTTGAATACAGCCACTCAAATAATTACATGATATTCTTGTAGTAAAAATGACTTATTTAAAAGTTTATTTCTTGTCCCACTTCTGATTCTCCCTAGATCTTTTAGTCACTAAAATTTTATAAAGGCACTTTTTAAAAGGATTCACAGAAGTACTATACATAATTCCTTAGATCTTCAAAGAGTGAAAATAGAGAAAAATTATCCTATAGTCCTTAAATAGTGCCATCTCAGTAAACCAGCCTGGACCTCCAGGGCGGATTCTGCCATGTCACTACATGAAATGGTGAAGGAATAATCTTACCTTTACCTTTTTCTTGCTTGTTCTACAATGACCACTGTACCCAACACATAGTAGGTTCCTAACAAGTGAGTATTGAATAGACAAGTCTTCCCTCCACACCATGATCCACTTATCAACTGAAATAGACCGTCCTCCAAGGTTCATCCATTTCATTCGACTCCTATTTGTTGAGCAACAACATAGGCAATGAACATATGGTCTGAATGTCTCCCCTACAACTCAAGCTGACATTTAATTGCCATTGGTTAAAAGTGGGACATTTAAGAGGGGATTAGCCATAAGGGCATCACCGTGAATGGAGTAAGGCTAGTATCATGGGGGTGATAACACACACACACACACACACACCACCAGGGTTTAATTATCACAGGAGAGGTTCATTTTGGGGAAAGTTTAGCCTCCTGTCTCACACAAGTGTGCTCTCTCTCACTATGTGATGTCTTCCGCCATGTGACCACACAGCAAGACCTTTACCAAATGAAGCCCTTGTCTTGGATTTCCCAGTCTCCCGAATTGTGCAAATTTTAAATATTTGTCATTTATCCGCTCAGGAGTATTCAATGATAGCAGGAAGAATTGGGCCTAAGATAGGCATATAGCACTAATACAAATCCTGCCCTCAGGGAGAGTACATTTTAGTGGAGGAAGTACAGTGATTAACAAAATGAACAAGTAAACGCAAAATGTGTGAAGTGCTGGTAAGTACTATGGGGAAAATCAAGCATGCAACAGAGATACCGCAGATGATTTTATAGTTACTTCTAGTATAGAGAAAGAAACCCAGGAAGGCGTCACTGAACTGGTTTAATAACTGAGGGAAGAGAATTTCAGACAAGGTCCCTGGGGAAGGCCAAGGAGGCACTATTGCTAGAGCAGAATCAGAGAAGGGGAAAGAGACCAGACCTGAGATAAGGGAAGTAATCAGAAGTCAGCTGGTTTATCACCCAGCTCTGACTCTGAGGGAAATGAGAAGCCATTGAGAGTTTTAGAGACAATAGAATTAGACACAATAGAATTCATGTGTTAGCAGCATCACTGTGAGTGCTTATGATAAACAGCTATAGAAGGACAAGGGCAAAAGCAGGAAGGAGACCATAGCAATAACCTACGTGAAAGTGACAGTGCCTTGGACTGGAGGGGTAGCAAAGGCTGTGTTTGGATTGATTAGATCTAAAAGCAGAGTAAAAAAAAAAAAAAAAACTACAGACAGATTGGATATGATGCGTGCACAACAGTCTTTGAGCTAGATTCTGGATCAATTTTCTTTTAAGTTTTTATAAAGACTGAGGATGTAGCTCAGAGCAAAGGCCTGGCTTCAAGTATAGTTCCCAATAGGGAAGGAGGGAAGGAAGAAGTGAGGGAAGTGGGGGGAGGAAGGAAGGAAGAAAGGGAAGGTGGTGAAAGGAAAAGAATGTAAGAGAAGAAGAAAAGAAAAGAAAAAGAAGAAACCCAAGCTGTTTTGAAAGCATATTAAACAGCCACGTGGGGAGCTGATTAAAGCAGTGGGAATTTTGGCTTCCTTGGAGTAATCTGGGCTGAGGACATAAACTGAAAGTCACTAAGCACACAATGTCATTTAAAGTTAGGAGATTAGGAAGAAACAGCAAAGAAGCCAAGGAGCAACCTGTGAGGGGGCAGGAAAATCAGGAATGTACCCATCCTGGAAGCACATAAAGAAAAGGTTCTAACAAAGAGGGAGACATTAACTGTGCCAGTGCTTCGGGCAAGGCAACGGCTGTCTTCCTAGTGGGGGTGCAAGCTCTGCCAGGAGAGGGATTTCTGTCTTGTTTGTCCCCCCTCCACTGCTGCGTGTCTACAGTGATGTCTGACAACAGTAGACACCAGCAAAACACTTAATTAACTTTTTAAAATTTGTACTAGTACATGTGCACAGTACACAATGATTGCATTCCTTGTGGGTAGTTGGTACATGTACACAGCACATCTTGATTCTGTTTACTTCCTCTCTCCCTTCTCTCCATCTGTGGGTCTAAGCATGCACAGGATAGGAATCTTCATAAGCTCAGCAGTACAAGACATGGAAGAGCTCTTCTCTCTGTGGACCCTTTCATTTCTGTTTTCAGCCTCATCCTGAAAACATGACAGCAAACAACCTAGGTCATTTTCAAGCCCCAAGTTATGTAGAGGTCTGAAGAACACGTGGACACTCAGTGTTTTGGGGGTCCCCGGCTCTCTCCTAACTGAGCTGCACTGCAGTTGTGTGGACACTGGGACTCGGAGGGCTCCTGAGAAGCCACTGAGACCAGGCATAACAGCTGTAATCCCGTCATGGGTGGGACAGAACAACAGGCCTGAAGGAGCTGTGACGTCAGGAGCTCCTCCACCTCCATCCTCAGAAGCAGCAGGCGTCCAGTCCCAGAATGTGGCCCAGGAACACCAGATCTGCCCATTTCTTCTAAAGAAAAGATTAAAATGTGGATTTTTATATAATGAACATTTCTTAATGGGTTTTTTTTTTTTTTTTAAAGCAACCCAGGAAACACGAACTGTCTGCACTGCTCCTGCTGCGGCTGCTAGAAAATGGCGGGAGCTTTGTCCTCTCTTACACTGTCCTCTGTTCTGCAGCAGGAAACTGGGGCCACTTCTAGAGGGCTCCTCGCCCTCTGTCCTCACTAGAAGAATTGTTTGCTAAGATTGGAAAAAATTTCCACTCTAACCCTCGCTACTTTTAAATCTGGAGATTAGCTCCCATCTATGGGCTTTAATCCTTTAACACTAAAACCCAGAAAGACTTCTATTCTGCTCCTGCCTGTGTATTATGGGGCCCACCTCTTCTTGTGGTACCTCTGTGAGATAACATGAGTTCCACTAGTGCCTGATGGAGGATCAGAAAACTTGGGGATGGAGGCTAGGTGGGAACCCATAGTGCTGCAATAGGAAATGGAAAAATAACGGAAGACAAAAAACAGTTTCGTTTTCAAAATATTCTCTAGACACACATGAGCCAAGAGAGTGTGCAAATCACTTCTTGGAAAAGCAGTTTAAGGAATGGTCCTTGCTTTCCAGAAATTTATACCTAAGATGACATCACACAAATGCACATATAAAACACGGAATTCAAGACTCACGTTAGGAATGAATGCTGGTTGGAGTTACTAGGAAAACAAGGTATGAAAAGCTGAATTTAAACTTGATCTTGAAGAGTACATACATTTTTATTTTTAAGTGGAAATTTCCACTTTTGGCAGGAGTATGAATTGCATTTCTACAAGGGAATTTGTAACACTTACCAAAAGACCTGAAAAGGTGCCTTCTGAATGCCCTAGTAATTCTGTTCCTAGTAGTGGATATGAACATATTCGATGATATACGGTGGAACGATATTTGTGGTAGAACAAAAAAAAGATGACATCCTAAATGTCCAAAAGTAGGAAGACAGGTTAAAGAAATTAAATCTTCCTTGACATACTGGTGTTAGGCATGGCCAAGAGACTCACTCTGAGCTTTGCAGTATGAGATGTGCCTCGTGCCATCCCGTGCTAATGCTTTCAATGTGGTGGTTTGGCTTGCTTCAGTCTCTCCTCTGGGGACCAGAAGATACAAAAGACTGGAGGCAAAAAGCTGGCGGGCAAGTTGCTGTAGAAGCTTTGATACAGGTGATGAGGGTCTGGATTAAGAGTAGGATGGTGTAAAGACACTTGAGGTCCAACAGTGTATTGTACATGACAAATTTACTGTACCAGATCTTTACAGATTATTATCAGCACATCCTTTATGTACACTTTCTTCTTTCAGTGACCCATCATCAACTGCTTTCCTAGCATATTAAATGGAAATGTTCATAAACAATTCACAAATGTTAAATTGCACATCATTCTGTGTAGTGGATGAACTCTCTTGCAGTCCTACCTAGGACGTAAATCACCCTTTTGTCAATAAGCCTTTCAATCCTATATACTCTACCAACTGATTGGTTACTTAAGTAGCCATATCAGTTATCAGATCTACAATGGAGGCATTATGTTTGTGTCCACATTTTGCTTACTTTACTCAACAAAGGTACCAAAGGGCAAGAGTAGTGATGCTGGAAATTAGGATAATACCATAGAAAAATCAGAAAGTATTTCCTTTATGTGGAAAGGTAAAAGAACAATAAGATATTTTGAAAGAAAGACCTGGGAGGCTGAGGTAGGAGGAGCACTGTAAGTTTGAGGCCAGCCTGGGCTACAAAGTGAACTGTAGGCCAGGCCAGGCTGAACTGCACAGTTAAACCCTATCTCAAAAAGACAAAAAAAAAAAAAAAAAAAAAAAAGAAAGAGAGAGCCTACATTAAAATAGCTCTTATTACAGTATTGTTACATGCAGCTGAGTGAGTTAGAAATATTATAGGCAGTCAGACAGGGCTGGGCCCTCAAAGGAGCCAGTGCAAAAACCCACATACCTGGCAGCCTTGGAGAAGACAAACACCTCCCACTGTGGGTCAGATCTCAAGACAAACAGCAAAGCAAATACATCCACACTCTATGGATTGATAGTCTAAATAGTTCTCTATCATTCTGCAGAAGTCACAAGTCACCATCTCAAGCACCTACAGGAAGAGTCACTGCTGTTAAGCATGCCTGCTTGCTACATGACTTACTTTCTCATTTGTCCTGATTTAATCAATTTTACCTGAGCAGTTAATCTTATTGGTTGACCACAGTTCTATCCCACCTTATGCCCACCTTGTGAGTTCCCATTTTCCCCACCTTGGACCCATCTCACCTCGTGGTTTTACTCTACAAAAGTCCCTAAAAAAGGCAGAGTCTTTGGCAACCCGCTTGGGTCCCCTTCTGTCTCTCTCAGACAGAAGCTTTCTTTCTCTCAATAAATATATTCTGCTCTTAACCTCTGTTGTCCCTAAAATTCATTCTTCGATTTTAGAGAACACAAACTCATACCAGACATATAGTAGGTTTGAGGTTTCACTCGTCTATACAGTACATTGTTATAATTCTTCTATTATTAGTGACTACAGATAATCCCTTATTTAGCCAGGTTTATAAATTAAACTTTATCATAAGTATATCTGTATAGGAAAAAACATAGTACATACAGGGTCATTGCCAAATATGGTTTCAGGCATCCATTAATGGTGGGGCATGTGTGTAAAATCTACCTGGCAGTCCTGACCAGGGGTGTGTCCACAAAATTGATGAGTAGGAAAGGAAGGGGGTGCTATGTGTCCCTGAGGAGAGATCCTAGCACAGAGATGACAAGTGTGAGTAACCTGAAGAATGATAGCCCTCAGAGAAGGATGTGTAAATACTGGGGCTAAGAGTCTGTATTGGGCCTGTGATCCTATATGGAAACATTTGTGTGTAAGTCAGTGATGATGTCTAAGTCCTGCTGATCTGGGAGAACAAGTTTTGATCCCTGGAAAATCCATCCCTGAGTGTTTTGTGTGTAACCTGGTCTATAAAGTAATTGTAGCTGCTCTGGTGAATACTTAGGTTGAGGTAGACTGTTTGGGACTAACGGGAGAAGATGAGAAGGACAAGGCCTTTGTGCAGCTAACCTGACTTGTGTATCCACAAAGGCACTGCCTTGAGCGATGGGATCTGCAGAATTCTGGTGTCCCCTGCAATGAATAACTGCTGCTTGTTTTGGGAGTTGTGCTGCTTCTAGGAGTTTAAGGGTAAGACGTGCATTAATGATGGGGGTTCCCTGAGAGTTGATAAAACCCCTTTCTTGCCAGATAGCAGCATGGGAATACAAGATGCTAAATGTATACTTTGAATCAGTGTATATATTTATGACTTTATCCTTTACTAAGAACCTGTGTAAGGGCAATAAGTTCTGCCCCCTGGGAGGATATCTCAGGTGGCAGTGGATTAGCCTCTATAACTTTTGAGTGGTTAACTAATGCACATCCTGCTTTCTTTTGCTTGCCTGTGCTTGTTGAACTGCCATCTGTGAACCACATGTCAAAGGCTAAAGAGAGAGGTGTGCTACTAATGTGAGGGAAAGGGGTGAGAGTCATCTGTAAGACCTCAACGCAGTCATGGTGAGGGTAGCCTTCTGAGGTGGGAAGCAAAGTTGCCAAATTAAGAGGACCACTAGTTGTGATAGAAGGGTCCTGAGAGAGGGCTAGAAGTACCTGTGGAAGGCGAGAAGGGGTCATCAGGGCAGGGAGTGCCCTGTGTGAGATAAGATCCTTAGATGATGAGGTGAGTGTACTGTCATAGACTGCCCTAATGTAAACTTTTTAACTTCCTATGTCAGTAGGGCTGCAGCTGCAAGGGCTCAGAGACAAGGTGCCCATCCTCTTACTGTGTTTTCTAACTGCTTTGACAAGCAGGCTATCGCTTGAAAAGAAGGTCCTTTTTTGTGTCTTAGTACATCTACAGCATTGTGACCCCGAGAGGTAGCGTACAGAGTTAAGGGTTGGGTGGGGTCAGGAAGGGTAAGGGCTGGAGCCCTTAGGAGAGCCTCTTCCAGTTTATGAAAGGAGGCATATATGGGGTCTGGGGTTCTGATAAGGGGCCCTTAGAAGATGTATAGAGGGGTTGGGCTAGAGCTGCAAAGTTAGGAATCCAGAGATGAAAGAAATTAGCTAAACCTAGGAAATATATAACCTGGTGTTTGGTTTTGGGCACCTGGAGATCCTGAAGAATCGCCCTACTATCTGTAGTGGTGGAATGAGTGGTAGGAGTGAGAGAGAGACCCAGATACTTGACTTCTGGGGAAGCTATTTGGGCTTTAGCAGGAGAAACCTGTACACATGACTGGCCAGAAAGTTAAGGAGACTAGCTGAATGCTGTATGGCTAACGTATGAGATGGAGGACTTAAGAGAAGGTCATCAATGTGTTGAAGGAGGGTACTGGGTTTGAGGTCAAGTGCTGCAAGGTCAGCAGCAAAAGCCCAGCTAAAGAAGTGAGAATTGTCTCTAAAACCCTTGAGGAAGCACTATCTAAGTTAGTTAGTGAGACCTGAGAGTGTCTGGGTCACTCCACATAAACGCAAAGAAATCCTGACAATCAGGGTGTACGGGGATGGTAAAAAAAAAAAAGGCATCTTTAAGATTTAGGACTATAAAGTGAGTGGTGGAGAGAGATATGAGAGCACATGGTATAAGGCTTTGGCACCACTGGGTGAATTGGTGTAACAGTGTTATTGATTACCCTAAGGTCCTGTACTAGACAATAAAACCTGTTAGTCTTGAGTACTGGAAGAATGGGAGTATTGTAGGATGAATGGGTAGGTTTAAGAAAACCATTGTCTAAAAGACGCTTGATTATAAGTTTAAGTCCCTGTAAATGTTTGGGAGCTATAGGATATTGGGGAATGCAAGGAAAAATTAAAGGATACCTGAGACAAGTTAAAATAGTCATGGCACTGGTAGCACAGGTGGGGTTGGAGGTATCCCAGACTCTGGGATCGACCAGAGAAAAAGGGAGAGGAGGATATGGCTTTGCGGTGCACTGTGAGGGTGTTTGGAGAATTAGAGCTGTGGGGAGGGATAAGGTAAAGGGGAAGTTAAGCTTTTGAAGAAGATCCCTGCCTAAAAGGGGTGTGGGACATGTTGGAATTACTAGAACCTATGGGTAAGGCAGAGAGTCTGGAACTTGCATGGAATAGGCCCTGTCTGCAGAGGCTGTGTAGGTTGGCCATCAACGCCCACTACAGAGACTGAGGACTTAATACAGTGACCTGAAAACTCAGGAAGAATACTATAAGTCACCCCATGTCTACAAGTACAGATAGTGTCTTACCTAAGACTTCCAGTGAGACTCAGGGCTCCAAGAATGATACCTTAACGGGGGACTGTGGGCCCCGAGCCCACAGTCTTCAGCAGCAAGTCCAAGTAGATCAGCCAGTGATGAATACAGTGGTGACCAAGGAGTTAGAGGATGGCTTATCCACTCTCTGGCGGATAGGACAGTCACTCTTCCAGTGGCCCTTGAGATTACAATAGGGGTAAGGCCCAAAGGAACACCTGAGTTGGGGCACTCTCCAATGCCCTTCCTTGTTGCACTTGAAGCATGGTCCAGGAGGGGCTCAAGCATCTCTGCCTTGTGTTGGTTTTTTGTCTTGGGAGCCCCAAGTGCCACTACTAAAAGATAAGATTGATATTTAGCAAGTTTCTTTTTTTGTGCCTCTGTTTTCTCCATTTGAGTCTTTTCTCTGTTGTTGAAAACATGGAAAGCCATATTAAGAAGCTCTCCCTGTGGGGTATGAGGGCCAAGTTCAGCATTTTGTAATTTTGGATGAATATCAGGAGCAGACTGAGAAATAAAAGTTAATAACAATTGTCCCTTCATGAAAGTCTGGGTTTACATTAGCAAACTTAATTAAGGTATCCCTAAGCCGACTTAGGAACACAGTTGGATTTTCATTGGCCTCTTGGACCTGTTCTAAAAGCTTGTTATAGTTAATATGTTTGTGAGCTATTTTATTAAGACCCACAATTATACATTCAATCATTGTATGTATTTTATAAGAACCTTCTCCATTTTGATAATTCCAGTGAGGATCCTGTTCAGGCACTGCAGTTGGTCCAGGGTCATTCTCAGCAGTATTCACCTTATGTCTGCAATTGGCTTCTTCTTGAGCTGCTTGCCACAGCTGAGCTCACTCTTGTAAGCTGAGGGTGGTGTTCAGAATCACATAAATATCCTTGAAATTTAAATCATAACAATTAGTTATAAATTCATATTCTCTAATATAATTCTGTGGGTCAATAGAGAAGCAACCTAATTTATGGCTAATCTGAGATAGGTCAGAGAGAGAAAAAGGAACATGAAAACGAACTAGTCCCTCAGGGCCAGCCTGTTCCCAAAGCGGGAATAGGGACTGAGGCTGAGAAGGCTGTGGAATGGGAGGTGTAGATGGCCACTGAGTGGCTAACTGCCCAGCAGGCATGTGTGGGCAATTACTGGGTGATTGACTACAAAACAGCTGCTCATCACCATGTGACAGGGAAACACAAGATGCCAACTGATTACTATGTGAGCCGCAGCAAGATAGCTGCTGCTGGTGACACATTGAGAGAGTACAAGATGGTGACTGGTCATCATGTGACCTGCAACAAGATAGCTGCTGCTGATCACATGATGAGGGACCACAAGATGGTGGCCATTGACCCTGTGACCTGTCACAAGATGGCAGCACACTGTCACATGGCAGAGGGCCACAAGGCTCTTGCCAACATGGCAAGAGGGCTGCTGAGAACCATGTGGCCTGCTAGGTGGCTGAAATGCATGAGACCGAGTATGGTGAGCTGGCGGGGAAAATGGCGATGCGGGAGTAGGGGACAAAGAAGAGCCGTCCAACGGAATAGATGGCTCAGGTGGAGGGGATGAAGAAATCTGAGACTGGGGAGAGAAACTAAGGGAAGGATTAGAGGCTACTGTGGGTGAGGAAGGGGAAGAGGATGGCACAAGGGGCACAGAAACATCTGGCTAAGAAAGCTGCGGGATTTGATCTTGGAGATATAGGGAAGGGGGAGTAAAGACAGGAGACCCATTATCTAAGGGGTCTGGTGGGGAAGAGGGGAGAGTTCCTGGTATAGTAGAGTTAGCTAGAAATATTTGAGCTGCCATACATGACTGAATAAGAGAAGAACACATCCTTAGGGTAAGGAAGGCTGTAGATATGGGAATTCTGCTAACTTGCCACCAGTGTAACAAAAGTTATATAAATTTTGAAGAATACAGGGATCAAACGTTCCCCCCTTAGGCCATGAGCTGCCTTTAAGCTGATAGGTTGGCCAAGCCACCTGGCAGTAAAAGATTAGTTTTTTTTATTTTTATAGCCTTCTTTAGACCAAGAGCACCAAGGTTACGAACCAGGTACCCCAGAGGTGTGTTTTCGGGGGACAGGAAATAGTGTTCCCCATGACCGAATTAAAAGTAAGGCTAAAGAACAACTTTGCCTGGGGATGTGAGAGCTGTAGCTCCCACTAAGGAATGTGAAAGTTGTCCTGGATCACACTTAGCAAAAGAAGTTGTCACCTATTTTGGAAGTGTTATGCCGACAGTTCTAACCTAATCTCATCAGCCATCACCACAAAGCTTGGGTCGGGGTCCCAGAGGATCAAAGGATAGCAGCTCTGCCTTGGGCTGTCCAAGGAACATGAGAATTGCTATCTTTGTCCAGGGATGGCAATGAGTTATCTGGCATCAGCCCGGCCCATGGAAACAGAAAACCCCTGACAGAAAGTGGTTTATGTATGGTTAAATGAGATAGGCTGGTGTTGCATGCAAACTGATGGCGACAAATGAACAGGTCCCGCAGAAACAAGAAATGATTCTGAGAAATGGTTCTGAGAAATGGTTCGTAGGCAGGGGAACTCAAACTGGAAGTGACTCCCAGGAACCAATGCACTCTGCCAGCTCCCAGGTTTTGGCACCAGACTGTTAAGAGTTTTTCGGTGCAATAAAGGAGCAGAATATAAGAAAAAGTAAAAGTGGCCTTTATTCTAAGGGCATGGAGAGAAGCCCACAACTGACAGTGGTCTGGCTTTTTTCTCTGCCTGGATATGGGAGTATGGGGTATATGTAACCTTTGACCAGAGGTGGTGCTTAGGGTGGGCATTGATGACACGCCAAGAGCTGATTGGAATTTTCTTTGTGTGTACTGGGAAAGGAAAGAGGAAGTTGTAATAGGGGAAGGAGGAAGTGACCTCAGGGTAAACACCCCGATTTGGCCTTCCACCACCATAACATCCTGTAATTTGTTCTAGTGAGAACCTCTTTCACCCCACCCCACCCCCAGTTAAAAGGGACTGCCGCAGACTTCTCCACAACTTGACTCTAACAGAGGAAAACCTTTGATTAGCTTATCAATCTTTTTTTTTTTTTTGTACAGGGAATCAAACTCCTGACCTCACCCTTGCCAGGCAAGCACTTACTCTGCTGAGCTAAATCCCTGGCCCCTCAGTCATTCATTGATTCCTTCAATAAAAAAAGAGACCAAAACTATACTCCAGCTTAAAAGTTGATCACTCCAAAACCTAACTAGAAATTTTTCTAATTAATCCCTAGCACAACCTGTTTGTTGTTGTTTTAATGACATAGGAAACAACAGTGATCTGTAAACCCTGAAATCTCACCAAATTACTGTTACATCAGAAGTCACTATGTGTAAATAACATACTCCAGACCATTCACGAAAGTGTCTAAAGTAGTCCCATCCTCTGCTTGAATCTCAGATCTGCTTTCCTCTACTCCCATCACACACACACGCACTAGAGATTGAACTCATGACCTTGAGCTTACCAGGCAGGCGCTTATGCCGCTGACCTAAATCCCTGACCCTCCTTTTTCTTTTTTAGTATGTCACTTCCATCTGTACTGAAGGTTTGGGGGTTCTAGTTTTGAAAGAACACAACAAACGAATTAGCTCTTCAACAAAAACAAAAAGACTGGAAGGATTTTACTTTTTTTATTAAAACCTCCGTTAATATGAAATTCTAATTTCATTCATATGCAGTCATTTCCATGGCACATGAAAGAAAGAAAAAACACTAGAAGAATGAATAATAATAGCTCAGGAAGACATCACTGGGCTTCGATGCGCAACGTATGAATGGAGGAGAACAAAGCCCACAGCATTTTTCTTGAAACATATTCTGAATTCACAGATGTTACCTAATCACAACTGAATTAGCAGAATAATCTTTTCAAACTGCTTGTCTGTACAAGTTTTCAGAACTACAATATGTTAGCCAAGCATACATGGGAAACTTCATTTTTAAGGATAAATTTAAGCCTTTCTTCAGGTGTGTTGCATTACTCAGCTATGGCATACTCACTCTTTCCTTTCATTCCTTCCTCTTTTTCTTGCATGCATTCATTCATTCATGTTATATACTCAGGCCTGAACCTGTGTCTTTTACACTGAGCTACATTCGCAGTTGTTTTTATTTTTCATTTTGAGACAGTCTCACACATCGCTAAATTGCCCAGACTGGGCTCAAACTTGCAATGCTCCGGCCTCAGGCCAAGGAATGCTTGGGATTACAGACTCTTTGAAGCCTCAGAGGATATGGATTTGGCATGAGTAAAGATTTTTTAAGTTATCTAAAAAAATAAAAAATGCTGGTGAACAGGACACCCTTCATTCACCCATCTAAAAGAAAACCAACAGTGAAATGGCAAATTAAAAAGCAATGAATTAAAATCAAAGACAGTTAGAACAGACCTTGGTCATGAACTGTTTAGGCCTCCTTCCTGGACATAGCGTCACAGAGGGGTTAGGGATATAGCTTAGCAGCACAGCTCCTGCTTGGCAAGCCTAAGGTCGTGAGTTCAATCCCCAGTACCAAAAAACAAACAAACAAACAAAGTCACAGAGATAGTTCAATTAAAATGTAGTTACAAAAACAAGATATATCCTTACTTCAGAAATTTATTCTAAAGTTTAAAACCAGTTTGAGTTCTTTTAAATCATTTCCAAACCTTTCAATTTAAAAATATCTGAATGTTATTCTTTACACCTTTATATATTACTTCAAACTTCAGCTCCAAAAACAAAAGCATAAATTTCATACAATGAGTAACAGAGTCTAAGCTAAAAATCACAGAAATAAGTATTTGTACAGCTAGTACAAAGTGTAAGGTTGATTCCCAAGTATCTCTACTATTCCTCAAAGACTAGTCTTGACTAACAGACTTCTTCAAATAAAGCAAACTATGTCAGTATGTCAGGAGACAACTTCATTCCTAACTTGGTACCCATCTCTTCCAAGAAAAAATATAAAAGTCACTTTCTCTCCCCATCTGCCCAGTTACATAGGCACAGGAAGATATGGTTCAAAAGTTTACGAGGGTATTTTATTCCCAGCCACACCAAAAAATAACATCCTTCAGTGTTGCCTTAGAAATTTAGGAGCACCAGTCAAATACATCAAGGTATTTGTTGAAGAACATATGCTAAAGCTCTGGAATAAACCTCAAAGTCCATGCAAAAAAACAGATCAAATATTGGGACCTTTCCAAGACAAATCAATTTGTGATTAAAATTTCACTAAGACCTGTTCTTATATTTCATCAAGAAGTAAAACATTTGGGATATTTTCACATGGTCAAGAACTTCTAGAAATAGCAGCTCTGGGGGTATGGCATGTGATAGGTTGGCAACAACTTAATAGCAAATCTCCAGAGAACATTTTGCAAAACAGGAAAAGGGTTCCTAAGAGTGAGTCAAGAGTCAACCTTGTAACTTGTAGTGAAAACCTTGCCTGTCCACCAAACAGGCAGCTGAGAAATCCAAGAGTTCAAGGTTGAATCCATTCATCCAAGAGTTAAATCCGATCAAAATCCAATCCTAAAACTTTCTTTTTCCCTAAAATGAAGATGTACTTTGATGGGAGCAAAAATACAAACTACATTTCCTAAAAGCTAATTCACAGTGAAGCAAGGAGGGCTGCAGATCTCAGAATATGAAGTCATTCCTCAGGGTCCACAGCATTAGCCAGGTCCTTGACCACCATCTTCATGCAGGGCCTCTGTCTTCTCCCAGCACTCTCTTTCTACCTTAACTATCCAGGAGACTGGTTTTTGTTTCTTCTTTTTTTTTTTTCATTATTACATCCTTTCTCTTCAAAACTTGGTCAAATTCAGCAGTTTCCAGAGTAACTGCGGGAGACCCCCATGCAGGGGTTCACCAATGCTATAGGCAGTCCCAAAACCTAATAATTTGGGCAAAATTCTAGGTTAAAGAAAGATTTTAAAAGTTTCCTACACTGAAAGACTTTGAATAAGCTCATGTGCTTGAGTAGGTCTCATTTCCTAAATTCTTTTTGGTCATGGACATTTTTTCTTATGCCATACTTACGAACATCTCACTAAAGAGTATTAGTTACCAAAAGCCTTTTAGAATTTACCAAAATTCTAACTGGAGGCTAATTTGACATAGAACATTCAACACCTTAAGCAAGGCAACACCTGTTTCCCTTCCCCAATTCACCTTTTTATGGTTCTAAACCAGGGAATGTGAGGAGAAACAAGAAGCCAATTTGCCCTTCCCATGAGCCAACTGGCATGCACCAGCTGGGAGGCAAAAACAGTGCCCTCTCCCCACCACCACCACCACCTAAGCAACTGGCTGACTCCAAGGAATGCAGGCCAAGTTGTTAGCGACTGAGGTACAAAAACAACTTAATGATTGTATTGTTTGATTGACTTTGCATGGCTGGAGTTGGTAGGCTGAATGTCAATTGAGAGGATAACAATATACAATATAAAAAATATGGAAGATTTCCTTCTGTCTTGTCTTTGAAATCCAATATTGTTCTCACTGTTTTGTTTTGTTCCATTTTATTGTTTTGTTTTATTCAATGTTCTGTTTTGATTGGTTTTTATTCTGTTCTGTTTTGTTTGATTTTATTATGTCTGATGGATGGGCAGCAATTTTGAAGATAACAAGAGGCATTATGGTAGCCATTGTTGATTTCCTATTATCTTGTTTTGAAGTCCTGTATCATTTTCACTGGTTTATTTTTATTGGCTTTGTTCTGTTTTATTTTGTTTGATTATATTCTCTTTAAAATAAAAGTTTTTTTTAAAAAACAATAAAATAAAATAAACTAGGTGATATGTATTGTCCTTTTCAACCCTTCCTTCCCCACAATGAGAGTTTTAACTCAAAATCAGAGGCAGAGGAATGTTAAAAGGCTTTAAGGTGGTCCTTGAGATCCTCCATGCAGCCTCTTAATTTCTAAGAGACATCCTCTAGGCAAGCAGGGTCCTTCCTAGGCAAATTTCCCACACCTCCTCAGATAAATGTGGTAAATGGTTGAAGCTGATGTAGTGAAGGAGATAATGGGTGTGATAGCATCCACTGTCATAAAATATAAGGAAATATTACTTTCTCATCATTAAGTCAGCCCTTTTTATATATCCCTATGCACAATTAGGCACTTTAAAATACTTTTTTAGGACTGTAATGATTGAGTAAACTGAATACATGCAATTTCAATCTTGCAATTAAGTTTCTTAAACTCAAAGGCCATATGGCCCAAGGGGGGAGAGGTGGGAGCAAAGAGAGGGTGTTGAAGAGAGCTATTAAATAAATAAGCCTGTAACCCAGCAGGACTGGTTTGACAGGTTGAGATTTGCCCCCACAAGGCCCAGCGATGACATCATGGGAATCCATATGAAGACCAAGCCTGAGGTTAAGTGGCTGAGAATCCCCAAACCCATCTAAAAAGCCACACTAAACCAGAGCTGCCATGTATACAAAGATAGAATATTCTAGAAAGCCAGAAGGGTGCCCAGTGAGGGAGAAGAGTGCCAATATGAAAGAACAAGAAGGAAAAGATTTTAAGAGACAGAGGTTCCTCCAGTTCAGTACTCACCAGAATTTCTGCGCCCTAGAACAGCAAAGGCATTTGTGCCTAAGTATAGCCATGACAGTTTCTGTGGATCACTGCTTCATAAAAAGTGCCCCAGACTCTGTTGGCTCAAAAGGGGCAATAAAGCATCACCAATCCCACCAGGGACTCTACTGAGAGGAAATAAGAATTGGGCCCAGGTGGCAGGAAGTGGCCCACAGACTATCCCAGGGAAGAAGCAAAAGAATACATAGGCAGGTATTTAATTAACCCTGATTTACCACCACCACCCCCCAATTTTAATTCAACATAAGAATTAGAGTTATTTCCAAGACAAGATTAACAACTTTTTGAAAGTCGCAACCTTTTAGGGAAGATATTTTTAAAAACAGGACCCTAGGAGGCCGGCCCTAGCCACACTGCTAACTGGGGCAGGAAACTTGCAGAAATTTCTTTGTTCAGTGACCACATCCTTCAGTGGCCACATCAGAGAGGCAAAAGAGATAATGAAAGTGGAATTGCTTTAAAACTATAATGCACTGTGGCATGGGAAAGTCCTACTGTAACTAACCATGCACAGACTTTCTGATGGGTCTTACTTTGATTGGCTGCAGGCATTATCTTATAACCTAATGGAACCCATTTTTCTTTCTGGTCCCCTACAAATGCCAAAAGCAACCTAAGTTTAATCAGGAGACCTATGTGTACCCAACACACTTAGCTCACAAAAGCTTGTCCATGAGAACTTTGAGAGCTCCTATTCTCTGCGTATCCACTTGTATTTTCTCAGTTATGTTTTTACTTTCTGGATGTGTCCAATTTATTTTTGATGATTGACCCAGACTTTAGGTTTATTAAAGCCTAAATATCAAATTTTGTTGGCTCAGCTGCATAGTTAAATTACTTTCACTCTTTTGCTCTTAATTAATGGATACCATTCCACAATGAAGGATTCTGTTTAATCTCTCTCTCTCCCTCTTTTTTTAAGTGAGATTTAAATTATTCTGTTTGCACAGGACTCAAGAGAGGCTTTTCTGGGGGGGGGGGCTGGTTGAATAAATGGTGCAAGCTGGTTTTTCTTAATAGAAAGATTCTCTGAAACTACAAAATCAATAGCTTCCCCACCTGGTAGTTATTTAGGAAACTGATTTTTTAACCTAATCACAGGAGTTTTACACTCCTGTGGAATATATTAAATTCCACTTTTGTTAGTTTTGACCTAGCATTTCATCTTATACATCCGTTTTTAAATTAAGCTTTTATAGTTTTTTTAAATTTTTTAAAAAACTTAAAATATCAAAAGAAGGCCTAGCTTTCTTTCCCTTGACCCCATCATGCCACAAGCAGAAAATGAAGTTTGCGATGCTGAATAGCAATTTATCTCCAGCGCAGTTCAGAGCCATGCATGAGTAGGAATACCTCACAAGAGATACCGTCTCAGCATTATGGCTACAGAGGCAGTATTATCCTGAAAGTAACCCAAAAGGCCAGAGAGTGCTTTGACATTAGGATCTACAAGATGATGGGGACATCAAATAGAGGCCAACCCCCACTTTGGTCTACACACTATAAAGATTTATTAGGTGAGCCCACTTTAGGCTAGTGCTGCATTCTTTAGCTGGCAATGATCTTGTTTTCCATCAGGAACAAGTTGCCTTAAAATAAGACCCTCAAAAGGAATTGCTCCAGACCCTCAGGGAGAAGAGCTTGTGAACTGCTAAGTAATTTCAGGGCGGAATTCAGTTGCTCTGGAAACAGGT
Source organism: Dolichotis patagonum (assembly GCA_004027295.1). Classification (NCBI taxonomy): domain Eukaryota; kingdom Metazoa; phylum Chordata; class Mammalia; order Rodentia; family Caviidae; genus Dolichotis; species Dolichotis patagonum. The sequence goes on from PVJX010012512.1 coordinate 40,956, forward strand.
TTTGACAGTGGCTCTGTGTGCCAAAGGGCTGAGCTGGTGGAGGGCACTGAGTTTCCACCCCTTGACTTATCCTTGGGGCTTTGCTCTCTAAACAGATGACTTCATTCTGACAACAGTGGGGTTTTTTTCTGAGAAACCACCAGTTCATACATACCTTAAAATAAATTCCCTCATTGACACCAGAGTGGCAGGAACTACAAATACTGTTGTTTTTCATTTGTTTGTTCATTTGTTTGTTTGTTTAAAGTGTATGAGTGAAAAGCTAATCTGGAAAAAGAAAAGAATTTCTCCCCCCCCCAAGTGTGGTAACCATGGAAACTAAACACCCAATCAGCAACCACTTTATCAGCCCCGCCCCACTAAGGAAGGAGGTATGCAGATCTGCACACAGCTACCTTATCTTAGGGAACCCTCCATCAGCCTAAATTAGGTGTTCTGAATAACAAGTTTCAGTAATGTCTAAGTCTTCTCTTTCCTTAGCCCTTCAGAAAACCACCTCCACTAAAGGACAAAAGATCAATGAACAGTCAGGCCTTACCCATGGCTCCTATCTCCCAAGAAGTACAAGGAAGGAACAAGGGTATAGGCGAAGAAGTGTGTTTGGATATCATTACTGTTTCTTTACAGTGAGGGATGAAAGGAGCCACCCTCTCAGCATGCCAGCCTGAGCCAGGGTTGGAAAGATATGCACAAGGTATAGAGAAGATGAGTTTTGCACTCTGTTCTGCTGTTCTTAGCCCCAAACCTTTTGGATACTGTACATCAGAGGACCTCAATTTTTATCTGTGAAAGTCTAGACAGTATAGATTTGGGCTTTGTGGCCACATATGCTTCCTCCCCCATTCCCATTTTTCTCCCCTGTTTCTTCCCCTGACCCTCCTCCTCCTCTCCATCCCCTGTATCCTCCTCTTCCAATTGTGAAAACCATTCTTAGCTCATAGATTTGACCCATGGACCATACTTTGTTGACCTTTGCTCTACATTATGCCATATGAACCCCATAGAATGTCAACCACTGCTTAGTCCAAGTTTCAGTTCAGGCAAACACACTTTCAGAGCCACTCCCAGTCAGGCTATCGCACCAAATTCATAAGGTCTGCTGAGTGCGTCTCTATCAATAAATTCAAGCTGACTCCATTTAATGCTCTATTCTCCTTCGTCTAAGACACTTAGAATTTTTTGCTAGCATATCTCAGACTCCCCAGGTTTCAGCTGATATCAATTGACTAAATCATGCAATTCTCTGGGTTTTTAAAGTCTCTTTCCATGTGAAACTGGCACTTTTCCTTCTGTACCTGAGGAAATGTGACCTCAGCTATCAGTCTAGAGCAATGAAGGTTGGAGTCTCAATGGAAACAGCAGGAAGAAAGTTTCTCTCATGTAACAGTAGCATCAGGTAAAATTAAAAGTTTTCAAGGGAGAGATCATCTCAGACTTGAAAGGAAAAATGTTTCACTAGCAAGAAAACTTCAAGGACATTTGAATTCAAAGTTTTCAGCATTTTCTGAGCTACCAAAAATGTTCCCATTTCAAGTCTCCTCCTTGACAATCAATTCTTGAATTTATACATAAGAATTTGGTGAGTCTATGATTTCAATTTAGATTATAACTCTGCAAGCTACATAATTAAATTTGGGGTTTGACTTCCAGTTATATTTGTTCTACAGCTCCTAGGGCTGTAATGGTCTTTTATAAGGCAACCATTTAAGTTCTCTGTTCTCTGATTGATTTCTAACCTGAGAGTTAAAACCTCAAACTTGTCATTTTCTTTTTATTATTTCTCCAGTGCAGACCAAAATAAAATACTTCACACCAGTCCTTGAAGTCATTGTTAGTACATAACATGCCCTGCAATCACTTGGTTTTCCCCCGCAAGAAATTTGCGTTATCAGGAATCTTATAGGTGCTTTATTCCACCTCACATCGTTTATAACTTAGTTATTGTGCAACTTCATGCCATGGACTAAGAGCCTCTCATTTTTCTTTAGAAAGGAGTTTGGTGCCAAGGTCAAGGCCAAGGTCAAAACCAAATCAATCCATGAACAGCAGGTGTAGTATGAATATCCCTATTCGAAATGACTTTATTAGAAAAGGGAAGGAAGGAGTTAGGAATGAGATAAAGGAGGGAAGGAAGAATTACACTGGATATTTAAACAGAGGACTTAAAATAGGAAATGGTGCTCACAAGTATTGCAGAAATGAAAGAACAGAAGTACTAACATACTCTAGAAATAACTACAGGAAGATACCTTAGAAATGATAAGTATAGGAAAAATCTATTCGCTTAGCATTAGGTGAAGAAAAACAAAGAGGTCAGGATTACAAAAATTTAGAAGCTCAGAGAAGGGACAACCATTAATCAAGGGCTTAGTCTAAAGAAGCAGTACTTCCCTGCTGCAGGTAAAATCTCAGCTCAGAGAAGGAACTTCTCTGAGGTGGGGCCCAAATCTCTGAAAAAGGGGTAACACTGGCCACCATCAGTATCTCACACATGCCTCCAAAATCATACCCCCAAAATTTAAAGACCCAATCCAAAAATAGGCAATTGAAATGAATAGACACTGAGGTGAAGAAACAGCAAATAAATATACGAAAAAATGTTCACCATCACTGGTCATTCAAGAAATGCAAATTAAAATACTGAGATACCATCCCACTCCAAAAAGAATGGCTATTTACAAGAAATCAACCAATAAACACTAGTGATGCTGTGGGGAAAAGGAACTCAGCTGTTGGTGGGAGTGTAAATTAGTGCAATTTGTATAAATCAGTACAGAGATTCCTCAAAAAATCTAAAACTGAAGTCTCCATTTGACCCAGCTATTCTCCTTCTTGGCATTTCCTAAAAGAGTTAAAAGGGTCATACTACAGTGCACACCCATATTTATAACAGCACAACTGGTAATAGCAAAATGTTGGAAACAGCCCAAATGCCCATCAATGAATGAATGGATAAAAAAAAATGTGGTTTTTATATACAATGGAATACGGCACTACCATACACTTGAGGTTAAACCTGAGACATTTTTAAGTAAACTGATGTACCTTGAGACCATAATTTTAAGTGAGATAAATCAAACACACATGTTTAAAGATCACATTCTCTTGTGTGAGAAATCAAAAGGGTAAAAGATAATGATAGATATTAGGAAGCAGGAAGAAAATGTTGAATGGTAAGGGAAATGACAGGAGGGGAAACAGAAGGGAGGGAATAATGGTAAGAAAAATAAAAAAGAATGGAAGGAAAGCAATAGAAGCAAAGTTTATTAAAGAGAGAAAGGGAGAAGGATTGCAGGAATAAAAGAGAATGGAGGAAAAGAATTAAAATATATTATGTATGGATACAAACTCCCTATGATGAATGTGCTCATGTATATATAAAGTTATTTTAAAAAATAAAATAGGCCCAGCCACTTGGCCTTTCAACAGTGATGGTGAGCCTACTAGAGACAAAATGCCCAAACTGCAACTCACAAGTCACTTATTTATTGCAAATTACCAATACTGCAATTAAACCTGAGTATCTGAGCCTGGCCACTGGGGCGATCTGGCCAACAGATAGGGCTCTGTGTGCCCGCTAAAGCACTTGTGCCATGGTTCCCCATCTGTACTCACACGTGGAACATTAAAAAAAACAAAGTGAAAATGATGGATCGAAATTTCAAAACAAAGTAATAGGAGATTAACACTGGTTGAATATTACAATACATCCTTGCCTGTCACACCTGGATCCAAGCTTCCCAGGAGAACCACAGTGACAAAATAGGACGTTAGCTAGCTTCTCCCCACAACATCTGTGAGCGACCACAATTTAACTTGAGTTTTCTTACCTCAGTTCTTTCTCGATTTTGGCAGATGGACTTGAACACAGTGGTAGATCCTTTACCTCAACCATCAAAATGCATTTCCCAAAATATACACTAAATAGAGTATACAGATAAACGTGACAAAAAGTTAAAACAAGGCCAGAGAGGAGCCAGTGTGTAATATATGGTGTAGAATGTCTTGAAGTAACCAAGCAGCATTATCTTGCAATCTATAATACAATAATAATAGCAGTACAGTTAAAAATGTATTGAATTAAAGCATTATTTAGCAGACACAAAGTTATTTATAGGTATTAGTTCATTAGATCCTCCTACCATAGGTAGTAGGAATTATAGTTTTATCTATATCAGAGATGAGGGAGTGAAAAACTAGCCTTTTTACTTTTATCTACGCATTAAAACATTATATAAACTTTAAGTATAATATACACATCTATCACAGTTAGAGATACACACATCTACAGGGGAGAGAGAGAGAGAGAGAGAAAGAGAGAGACAGAGAGACACAAAGACAGAGAGACAGACAGACAGACAGACTGGCTTCTGAAGCCCACCCAGCTAAAGACCCTAATACCTTGATAAACAGTGATGGGAATTAGACACAGCAAGAGCCTTTAGCAGCTTATTTGGTCTACTTCCATGGAAAATAGAAATGAACTTGCTCCAGATTCATATTCCAAAATTTTCAGAGTTGCAGATATTGGTAATCTGTCTGTGAGGCTGCCATTTTATCATTTCTCAGAAGCCACTGAACAGACCAGGCCACCTGCAGGACAGGTTAGCACATTTACGTCAACTGGTATGTCGGCCAGGTACCACGGCTTTTTCTAAGTTATAGCTTCCAAACCATGGGAACGTAAAACCACAATGTGAGCTAAGGGAGCAGTAAGAGACTTTTCTTTGTATGCCACACTAGTGGTCTGCAAAAAAGGTATGTGACACTTCTTTGCCCTCTACTTGTCAGTTCAGAGCAGCACAATGTCTTCTGACCTGGCATGTTTCTCTTCCAGCTGTTTTGAATTCATTTTCTACAGATAAAAACAGAATGAGTGAAAACATGAAGAATATTTTGATATTTGCTAAGAAGGACTACAGCCAAGTTTCCTCCCTAATCATTTTGTACCCTGGCCAATTGACAAAAGGCATTAAATTAACTCAAAAAATTTAGTTTTCTTATTGTAAATTCTTAATTCTCGGTATTGAGCTAATAGGATTTTATTCAGTTAACCAGTCATCAGATAAAACTATGTACATCTACATGGAATAACAGAAAAATATCGTTCCACTTTGCCTTAAAATTCCTCATAACCTTTAGCCCAGTTATATGATGCAGAAGTATGATAGTGCCTTCACACTATAGACTACTTTTTCAAAAGGACGAACTATATATTTAAAAAAAAAAAAAACTCTTTTCAAACATGGACATCAGATTGCACACGATTCGCCCCCTAAAAAAAAAAGAAACGTGGGAAATCACACAAATGCCTCAACCCTCTACCTGGAGATTTAAGCATGTAAAAGTGAAAGACGAGTAGATCATAGGATCTCAGAGAGACAATATTGGAGTCTGAAGAAGTGGGGCAGCTGGAGTTTTCAAGACAGAGTAACAAAAGAGAGAATTACAAAGAAAAAGAGCTCCAGAAGTGTGTATAGGTGGCCCCTGTCTTTGGCAGAATACCCAGTTCTGCATGTGTGTGGTAAGACACTATGAAAACAGGCAAAGAATAACTATGAGTGAAAAAAACTACCAAGGAACTGTACTTTATACCATTGCCAAACTCATACAAGCTTCAGAGTCATCCACATGTTAACTGAAAGGAGTAAAGAAATCTCATTAAACAAGCAAGGCATTCAGAAGAGACCCCAGAAATATCAGGGCTAAACTGCACTAGACTAAAGTTACTGAAGAGTGGCACTAAAAACAGACTTCAAAGACTCACTTTGATCTGCACGTTAGAAATTTCCGACCAAATAAAAATTCCAAAATACATTCAACAAAGTAATATTCACAAAGTTAAGTATTTGATCCAAGAAAAAGATAATCCTGATAAAAAAGTAGTAAGATGGTATCTATAGTCAGGAAATTGTAGAAACATATGCAAAAATGGCAATTTACAATATTTTAAGAGTAGTAAAGATATATTCAAAGATTTAAAGGAAAATATAAATAAAAATAGAGAAATTAGTGATACAAAAGAGAACCAACTAAATCTTCTGAACCTGAAAAAATACAATTCTGATGAAAATTTTGCTGAATGAAATTAATACCATATTATACACTGGGGGAAAAAAACAGTGAACTTAAAACACAGAAATAATGGCTTGTAGAAACTTGAAATAATGGCTGGTATTTTTTTCAAAATTTCATAAAATGTGTAAACCTACAGGTTCAAGAATATCAACACAAATCACACAGTGTAAATATAAAAAAAAAATTGGGGCATATCATTTTAAATTGCTGAAAACAAGAAATGATACATAGCCAGCAGGAAAAAAAAGATACTTGATACAGAAGGACAAATGTAAGAAAACCACTGACTTTCCAGCCATGATGGTACAAACCTATCACCTCAACTACCTGGATGGATGAGGCAGAAAGATTTGAGGCCAGCATGGGAAATTTAGCAAGACTATCTCAAAGTAAATAAAAGGGTTAGAGATGTAACTCTGTGGCACAGGACTTTCCTATCACGTGTGAGTCCCTGGTTTTATACCCTCATAGCAGGAAGAAGGAATTAAAAAAGAAAAAAGGGAAGAACTCACTTAACACCAAAAACAATTAAATGACTGTTTTAAATTTCAGGAAGGGTCAAAAAGTGAACTGAGACTTCAACATACATCAAAAATACTTCAAAATTAAAAGTAAAATGAAAACATTTTCAGACATAAACTGAAAGAACTAATGACCATCATATCTACACTGCAATAGAGGTAAAAAGAAGTTCTTCAGCTTACAAAATGAACAAAAAGTTCCAAAACTGACAAAAAATGTGAACAAACATAGGAATTTTTCTTTCATTTTTAAATTTCTTTAAAACATAACTATGATCCAAGACAAAAATGATAGCAATGTATCATGAGATTTTGTCTGATAACACCACATAAAAGATAGAAGAGCAGAAATGGAAGTAATACTTAGATTTAATGTTCTTACATGATACATCAAGTGGTATTACAATTATGATGACATATAGATGCATGCTGCAAATGCTATAATGACTCCAACTTTAAAGTATAAAAATCAGCCAATATTTAAAGTAAAATAAGATAAAATGCTAAATTATGCAATACAAAAGAAATCAGAAAAAGAAAAATGGAAAAAAGAAAGTATCACACAAATGGAAAACAATAGATGGTAAACTTAATTTTATGCATATTGACATCATATTAATATAGTTTATCTAAACTCTACTCTCTATAAATAGGTTATTATATAAGATTTTTAAAAATAAGACTCAATTATTTACTGTCTATGAAATACACTTGAAACACACTAAAATAATAAAATCAACACTACAATGATGGAAAAGATATTACAATGCAAGTGCTAACCATAAAAAGCCAGAGAAAATTATTAATTCAGGCAAAGTAGACCTCAGAACGACAAAATATAAGCAAAAAAAGAGATGCATTTTCCTCCTCATTAAAGGTTTAAGCTTTCTGAGGATGTAACAATAAATGAGTACATACGCATCTAATTACAGAGCTTCAAAACACACAGAAAAACTGACACAATAGAAGGGAAAAAATAAGCAAGTCTTCATGTAGAACAATTCATGACTCCCCTTCCGAAAACTAATAGAATGAATAGCTTTTTTAAAATCAGTATGAATATAGAAGAACTGAAAATTTCAGTTCAGCAAAAGGACTTAATTGATTTTTTTAACACTATATGTATCGTGGATGAATGCACATTGTTTTCAAGCACAAATGAAACAATCATCATGCAGACTCATGTTGGCTCATTAAAAACATCCTGATGTATCATGTAAAGTTGAAATTGTATCCAGCATATTTTCTGATCACAATGGGAGCAAATTAGAAATGATAAAGTAAAAATTTCACTTTGGGATCAACACATTTTTTGAAGTTAAATAAAAAACTTCCAAGTAAGCCACAAGTCAAACAAGAAGTCATGAGAGAAATTTGAAAATATTTTAACTGATGACAAATCAACATGAAAATATGTACTTTAAGGAATGCTTAACGAGAAATGAATAGCTTTGAATGCTTATATGAGAAAGAGTAAGTTTTAAAATAAATGATGTAAGAGAAGACAAGATGGCAGACTGGTAGGTAGCAGGAGAGAGACCCTCTCTGAGAGAGACAGCTCACATACCAGAATAAAACACCCTGGAGAGACCCAAACAGATAGAGATGGACTCTCACAACCCAGGAAAAAACTAAAGTGCAAAAACCCGCTCAAATATAAGGTCCTGGGACTACCATTAGAGAAGCTAAGATCAGCGAGCACGGTGCCCTCCTCGAGCCACCTGAATTCCTGCCCGACCTGAACAAGCGATCCGCACCGAAGCAACTGGCTTGAGCCGCCAGAGCGCAGAGCTGAACAGCCCTGCATGCAGCTCGCCCGGACTAGCCCTGCACTCGACCCACCCGGAGGGACCGTGAATTCCCATTGCAGCCGCGCTGAAGTCAGAGGTCGGGGAGCCCTGCAGTTTGGGGACCAGCATCAACACGCGGTGAGTGATGGGAATAAGACCCTCCTACGGGAAAGGGGAAACCGACTGGACGACATGTTGGATTTGGGCAGGACAGCCCTAACTCCATAAGGAAGTGGCTTCAGCTGGTTGCTCCCCTCGCCAAGCGGATTGGTGGAATCTGCTTGGACTAGGCCGTGCCCCTGGCAGGGACCCAGTGAGTCGCTACAATATTACTTCGCTGAGATCAGTGCACACTGATGCAGTGAAGGCCTGCAAAGGTTGAGTGGCCCGGAAAGGAGGAGCTAGCGCACACTGCCCATGGGTGAACTCTAATCTCTGATAACCTATTGAAGAGGGCTAAAGCTCCTAGCCTGCACCCTCTAGAGGAGCCTTAAACAACAAGAAAAGGGTCTGGGCATTACAATGTACACTTCTATGGGAGGAACCAAAAACATGATGAAAGGGAGAGATAAGAAACAACTCCCAGCCCCCAACCCTGGGAATATTGATCCAGGAGAGGTAAATACAAAAGAGACTGAGGGCAGCAAAAATGCAACATCAAACACAGCGTTAGTGGACATAAAGAGATATCTACAGGACCTCATAAGCAGGACCAAAACTGAAATATTAATTCAAATTAAACAAGAGATTAGTAGATTAATAAAAGAAGGGCTGGGCACCTCTCAAGAAGACACAGACAGAAGAATAGAGAAA
>PVJX010012513.1:0-50148 GCA_004027295.1 Dolichotis patagonum
GAGCTAAATCCCCGGCCCGTATTCTTGTTTCTGAAGAATGCACATTTAACATTTTAATATTTTATGGGATGCATTCTTTTTAAAAATTGCAACTTAATGACCAAATTCTGAGACTGAGTTCAGCGTTCGGGCACCAGGGCTAAGGGGCTGTGGAAAGAGCGTTTCTATTGGACCGTACAGAGGAGGGCTTGCTGCCATTAGGAAAACACCTCCGTGTATTCTTCCTTTACTGAGAATAACCTTCCTTGGGTTTATACAGACTGCTGTCTCCAGATGCTTTATTTATTTTTTAATTTTGTTTTTTGGGGTACCGGGAATCAAACTCATGACCTTGCATTTGCCAGGCAGGTGCTTAAGCGGCTGAGCTGTATCCCCAGCCCCTCTCTGGATACTTAAATTACACTTCGGAGTGTGTCTTAAACTCTGGTCTGGCTCTCTGGTGACTTTGGGTGCAGTCTGCACCCCGTGGCGGGCGGAGGGGCTGGGAGATCACCATGTGGGGGGCTGAGACTCTGGAGGGGCCTTCATGGCCCCAGGAGAGGATAGCAGTCCGGCTGGTCCCGGGGAGCATTGAGTGCCTGTGTGGACGCCACTCTGCGCTGGTGCCCACCTTGGGGGCCTGGGGCCTCCCTCAAGATGAGGAGCAGGGGCCGTGTCCTCTAGCCTGTGTCATCCACGGTGGCCACGTAGCACAGAGGACGTGAGCAGGCCACCTGGACGATGGTGCGGGGGTTCCTAGGTGGCCCTGCAGGGCAGCCGTACCCTTGGCCACTGTGGGCAAAGACAGCCCATCCTGGGGCTGGACTCCTCTGGCACAGTACGCCACGGGTGTTTTCTCCTGCTGTCCTGGGCCTGGACAAACAGGAAGTAAGTGGCCTATTGTCTGGAGAAGGAGCCGTCAGTAGCTTTTGGCCTTAAGAGGGAAAACCCGTATGTTGTCACCGTATGGCCTGGGGCTCCCAAGCCCTGAAGCAGTGACTCCTGCCACCCAGCAGCCAACTCCAAAACAGGATTTAAAACAGCTGCCCAAAGGTGGACAGCCAGGTGTAGCCAAGGTGAGCTTTGGGAAGTTTACCTGGGGTGGGAAGAAAGGGTGATTTTTATTTTCTCATGGTAGAGGAGCTAAACTGTGCCCCGACATGCATTCGGAAGGGGTTCCGTGGTGTTTTGTCCAGGTGAGTCTTTGGATTTCTCCAAACGCTTTTATCGTTCACAGCTGCAGAATCAGCAGAGCACGGTGAGGCAGCGCCGTGACACAAACTCTGAAAAGCAGGTTAAGGAGCAAAAGAGTAGGAAAAGAAGGCACTTTAAGCCTTAGACTATTGTATTTTTCTTCTTAACATTTAAAAAAAATAAAATTCAGATTTATTAGTTGTACTTCGGGGAGGATTTTGGAATTTTTTGTTAAATATAGTCAAATGGAAACTGTGTAAATGGGGGAGGCCATGGGGGCTTTCATGCAATTAGACAGCCCATAATTTATGCAAATGCTATTTAATAAAACCAGTCTTTTGTGTAAAACCTTTGCTCAGTGTCACACATAAATAAAAAAAACCACTGCATCAATATATAACCATTTCGTGTTATTTAATAGTCTAAAACAAGCATATTATTTGAATGTTTATAGAGATACTGTTTAATCATCCATACATAGGTAAAAATGCATCCATTTCCGTAATACGCATCTTAGTGGAAATGGCCTACACATCTGAAAATCTTACTTGACGCATAAGGACAGGCACCTAGTGTGGAAAGATTGGTCACATCGTGGAAAATACATAGGAACATTAATGAACAAGAGACAAAATCCTTAGAGGAGATGTGTTCTTGTTTCAAAAGCTTACCGTTAGACCCCCTTTGAGATTTCTCTTCTCTCACCTGCCCATGGGCTCATGGTCGAGGACCTGCTAGTAAAGACAGAGGAAGGAGACAAATTCACACATTTAAGTAGCACAAGTTTTATATGACATGGGAGCCTTTGGAAATGAAGACCCAAAGAAACAGGTAAATGCACACCTTTTTTGTAGATAAGGTCTTGCTATGTAGTTTGGTATGTACTTGGCTGGCTTTGAACTCACAGTAATCTTCCTGCCTCAGCCTCCCAAGTGCTGGAATTACAGGTGTGCGCTACCACCCCTGGTAATAAGGATGGGGAAGCTCACCAAGGTCAGTCTGGATTCCACTTGGTGCCTCTGGGAGGTCAAGGGCTTTCCTTGTCTTTAGGGACAGGGAGGGCACTTCTGGAGTGAGGGTCTTGGGAAGTGAGAGAGAGACAGGTTAGAGAATTCTTAATTGACTGTCAAGGTCGGGGCAACCTGCCTGCCTCTGCCATTATCTCAAATGTCACAGTGCTGGATTGTGGGTACTAAGTCTCGAACCCCTTAGAAGGTAGTGGAGAGACACCTAGCTGAAGTCCTTGAGTAGTGCATTTTAGTTAATAACGGGGTGCACGCCAGGTTTCCTGGCCACAGCTTTAATTTCAGTTTCCCCAGAGCCCAGTCAGAAGCTCTGGACAGCTCTGTCCCTGGCGCTCTGGACGCGTCCCCACCATTCAGTTTGTTCATAAAGTTAGTAAAAGCCCCACCCGGCCTCATCCTGGTTGGAATCGTGGATGGAGACAATTGTCTCTATCTGCAGAGAAACACAAAGGTCACTGCGGTCTGCTGCACGCGTGTGGGAGGGGCCAGCTCCTCCGCCTCCGCGGGCCCTCACTTTCCCTGGGGAAGACCCGGGAGCCTCAGCTTCCGCTCGGCTCAGCCTCTGGGGAACGGGCTCTGCTCTGGCCACCCACTCAGGACAAAAGCTTCCCTTACCCTCACGGCTCTGGGACACGGTGTCTTCCTCCCTGAAGACAAGCTGCTCTTGCCAAGTGTGATCTCGACAACTGCAGGACATTCGGGAGCGGTGGCCTCATGGACCCTCTCAAGGATGAGTCCCAGGCAGCCCTTCGGCCAGGGCCTACGTGGCTGGACAAAAGTGGAACCGAGTGACTGTCGGGGTGCTTGGTAAACACGGCAGTGTTCAGGCAGCTTGCCACGACCACTTGCAGTAAGCAGCACACTCTTGAAAGATTTTTTTATTTCGAGACTGAATCTTGCTATGTTGCCCAGACTGGCCTTGAATTTGCAATCTCCCAGCCTCAGCCTCCTGAGTAGCTGAGATTACAGGCGTGCACCAGCACGCCCTGCAGAGACTGTCCACTTTTCAGGACACCTGTGGGCTATACTGGGTCCAGCTGGATAATCTGGGATGAGCTCCCGTCTCAGGTCCCTTACCTTAGGAACACACACCGCGCTCTTGTGCCATAGACAGTAACACCATCGTGGGGGCTGAAGGCTGGGACTTACTTGTAATCTTAGGAGGCCAAATCCGAAGTTGAAACATGAAATGGTATCTCACTGCAATATTAATAGGTGACTCAAACATTTCCCCTTCAGGGACCAGCATATCTTCAGAACGAAAAATTTCTCAAGGCATTGATTGCAGTAGAGAATAAACCCCAGGCAAGGCAGGCTGGGCCTCAGCCCTGCTCAGAATTCTTACAAAAGAACTGAAGGCAGAGTGGCCTGGGGTGGAGGACTCGCCTCGCTTCTGAAATTCACCTGGGGTGGGGCACAAGGGCTCACAGACAGGAGTCAGCCGTGGCAGCACTGTCACTGTCACTCTGCATCGAGGAGGGACCCAGCCTTTGCTGACAAGCTGCTAAACCACAGCCTAATCCCAGGGTGCCCACTGCTCACAGGCCAAGGTCAGGCAATCAAACTGCCTCAGACAAGCCCAGGTTCCCGCTTCTGTGACATTTATTTTTAGGACTGAACTTTGAAGAGCACCGACCCTCTTTGACCCCTCTTCACAAAAGATTATTCAGACACAAACTGCTGCATTTGCCTGTGCATCTCTTGACTCAAACCCAAATGACCTCTGATGACTGTTATTTCAAGCCTTCCCTGAACCCAGAAAAATAAGGAAAGATTTAGGGAAGAGATGACTGGACCAAGTAGGGTGGTGCATGCCTAGAACCACAGCGCTGTGGGAGGCTGAGGCAGGAGGATCACAAGGTTTTTTTTTTTGTTTTTTTTTTAAATAGGGCCTACGACGTCACCCAGGCTGGCCTGGAACTGTCAGTGATGCTCTTGCCTCAGCCTCCCCGTGTGCTGAGATTATATGCACGCGCTACTTTGCCCAGTTGGGATCACAAGTTCGAGTCTCGCTGCCCGAGGTACCTGACTCGGGGCAGCTCTGTCCTGTCTACTGTACATTTCTCTCCACCACTGCCCTCCACTCAGATCCTCAGATCGGGATGAGCATGCTTATTTTTCTGTTTTGGAATCTTATCACAGCTTAGCACCCCTAGGAAGTGGTGTACATAAGGCACTGGGACCATGAAGTCCAGGGCCCATGGGGACCCGCCCTTGGAAGGGACTGTGGGAACCGGGCCTCTCTGTCCTCCTTTTCCCTTTCTGGCCGTGTAGGGGGTGGTTTGGCTCTGCCGTGTGCTGCCGTGATGTGCGCCTCGACCTGGGTCAACCTGTCATGGACCGAGACTTCTTTCCTGGACGGTGGGCCACATGTTACCTCTTCCCTTCAACAGCCGGGCATCCTAGGGCTGGGTTACAGTGCTCCGAAGCTGCAGTGGAAGCAGAGGGTAAGCGCGGAGGTTTCCCAAGACGCATTCCTTTCCGTTGAACTCACCTTCTTGCCAGTCACCATCATCCTGAAAACATGCAGCTTGCGGGGGTGGGGAGACCTTTGTGACTATTCTCCCTGGATTCCTGTGCACACAGGAGCCCCACGGTGAAGTCGAGTGCGGGTCCCGGCCCTCTTAACCTGCCCTCCCGCTGCCCCGGAGGCGAGGTGCATGGAGCTCAGCATGGACCTCAGCGTTTTCTGCAGCTGTTATTGAGAACCGGTTCCGGTTAGAAATGGCCCCTAGTTCCACGCATCCCAGGCCCTCGAACAAGGAGGTGAACAAGACAACCAAGAGTGGTGCCCAGAGTTTATTTGGAAGAGGGGGAGGAGGAAGAAAGTGGCCCTCAGAGTGAAGTTGGGTCAAACAAGACAGGAAACCAGAAGAGAAAGAAGGGGGGACGGGGGAGGGGAGAGAAGGGGGAGGGGAGGGGAGAGAAGGGGGAGGGGAGGAGAAGTTATACATACAGCGTCCCGGCTTTGTGTCCTACACGTCTCGCGGGAGCTCACGAGAAGACCCACATCCGGGGCCTGCGAGGTGGAGCAGTCTAGTTGCTGGGATCCTGCCAGGCTTCTCTTCCCAGCCAGCCTAAGGCACACCCTGTCTCTGGCTCAGTCCTAGCAACTGAGATGCAAATCCCCCTGGCCCAGGATGAAGTGCTTTCACCCAAAGCCTTTGTTTTCCATTTGAGCAGGATTTAGTGCTTACAATTTTACCAAGAGTAATTATCATTTTTTTTAAGAGTAAGGACTTAGTTTTGATGCAGAGATGGTTGACTACCCAGCTCTCCCTGGAAATCCCACTGACATCTAAAGCAAGCATGTTACAGATGCGTTTCTTTCCCCACTTTCCAAAGTTACACTAACAATGGCTTCTTGCTCCTCCAAATGTACAAATCTAACAAATTTCCTTTTAAAAATTATGCACTTAAAAATGTAGTACATTAAAAAAAAATGTAGTACATTGGGCCAGGGATTTAGCTCAGTGGCCTAAACACCTGCCTGGCAAGCACAAGGTTGTGAGTTTGCTCCCTAGTTAAAAAAAAAAAAAAAAAAAATAGTACATATACACAATGAAATATAACTTGGCCATAAAGAAGGATTTGAGGCATTTGTGTAGAACACCAAGGGGAAGGCTCTGCTTGAATGTGGAACTATTATCTCTGTGTTATTTAGACCAGTCCCTGTCTCTAGGTATTGATATGGTCAGAGCTGGCCATGCTAGTTCCTTTTCCCCTCAATTGGCTCTAAGCAATGCAAATAAGGCCAGCTAAGGTACAAGTATGTAATCGTTAACTGACAGTTTCCTGTTTCCTTGCATTGTGTTCCCTGTAGAACTGTTGAATGAAGCAGGGTGGCAGAGCCAGTCAGCTCCAAGGATTGTCAATAGGGTACTAGCCTCAAAATAAGAGGCTGAGACCCCCCAGAGTACAAAAGTCTACTTATCAAAAGCTGAAGCAACAGCCTCCTAAATTCATTCATACGCTGTCCTAATAGAGTCATGCAGACTGGTCCTTCTGCTTGTCTTTCTCCTGGCATATCACAGAAGTGCCTGCTCTCCACCAGGCCGGCTCGGCTCACCTTGCTCATGTAATTCCGCCGTCCTCACTGTCACTTATCCACTCCCTTCTTCATGAGATAAATTCTGGAGGAGGCCTTGGATCAAAGCCTTTGTCTACACATCCTCACGGTGATCGGGCTTAAGACCCGTTGGCCCATAACTTTGAGTCTGTCTTGGTGTCTTTACTTTTCGCTGTGAGTTGCATTGGAGCTGGTAGATTGGAATTTGCTAGGATTCCAATCCCATCTCAATGGAATTACAAATACAACTTTCTGGATTGTGAGGAGGACTGGAAAAGGGAATTCAATACCTGGATTACAACATACAATATTTGGATTACAATATTTTAAAGGAAAATGGATGATTTTGAGACTATAATGTCAAGTGAAGTAATTCAGATAAAGGAGGTTGAATGTTGCATGGCTTCTGTTATGTGAGAGACCTAAAATATAAATAATTTAAAGAGCAAAATAAAGAAGAGAAGACAGGGAACAGGAAGGTAGGCTTTTTGAAGATGGAGAAGGATAGGGCTGGGGATTTAGTTCAGCGGCATAAGCACCTGCCTGGCAAGTGCACAGTCGTGAGTTCAATCCCCCATACAAAAAATAAAGAAAAAAAAACCCCAAAACAACAACAACAAAAACAACAACAAAAAAAACCCAGAACCAGCATTGAAAATGGAGAAGGAGAACCAGGGACGGGGGTGCAGAGGAGTGTAGGGGAAGAGAATCAATATGTATATGTATCTTTCATACAAAATTAGTATATATATATATATTAATTTCTCACAATGAATGTATTATGTATCACCAACACTACTAAAAGTAAAAAATAATCCACTACAGGCAGTGGAGTGGGCAGGGTCTGATCATTTCTGCTTCTTTAAGACACCAATGCCAGGTTTTCTCAGTCTAGTTTTGGTGCGTTCCTGGCCCACAAGGGTGATGTTATCTCCAGCACCTCTTCTGGAAGCTTCCCCTGCCCTCCTCGTTGGAACAGAGTTGGTCATCAAAGCTACTTCTGCCCATGTGACAGCGTTCTCCAGACCTTAGCAAGTATGCAGCTTTCTTAAGATTAGAGCTCATGACTCCAGTCTCCAGTGAGCTCACAAATAGTTTAACTTTCGTTTCTCTCACTGTCCAAATTACCTGTCTTTTCTAGTTAGTTTTCCTTATTTACTGGCCTCCAGTTTTTCTCTCTGTCCCTTTCTGACTCTGTATACGAGGTCTCAGTAATTTTTCAGGCTGGCTTCGAACTTGCAGTCATCTTGGCTTAGCCTTTTGGAGTCCTGGTGTTACAGGCGGCTGAGTTAGAAATATTTTAAGGCAGTGGAGAGACTGGAACTCTTCTGCACTGTTAGGTTGTGAAGTGGTGCTGATATAGGGGAAAGAAACTCCCACCCTAGTAGATGTTTGGTATGAGTTCATGTTCTCTAAAATCGAAGAATGAATTTTAGAAACAAGGAGGTTAAGAGCAGGATATATTTATTGAGAGAAAGAAAGCTTCAGACTAAGAGAGAGACAGAAGGGGTCCCAAGTGGGTTGCCAACGACTGTCTTTTCTAGGGACTTTTATAGCAAAACATGAGATGAGGTAGGTCCAAAGTGGAGGAAAATGGGAACTTGCAAGGTGGGCGTGAGGTGGGACAGAATTATGGTCAACCAATAAGATTACGAGTATAATAGCTCAGGTAGCATTGATTAAATTGATATCCAATAGGGAAGCGAGTTGTGTAGCAAGTGGGAACAGGGCCTTTGCCTGTAGGGGTTTGGATTAGTGGCTTCTGGCTTCCTCAAGGTGATCAAGGTATCAGGGCAATACCTATTTAGAGTATCAGTCCCTGAGGTTAGTGCTTAAGGCATGGCTGCATTTGTTTTGCCTTTTGTCTTGAGATCTGGCCCTCGGAGGTGTCTGTCTCCTCCATGGTTGCAAGGTGTCTGGTCTTCTGCACTGGTTCCTTTGAGGGCCCAGCCCTGTCTCACTGCCTGTAATACTTCTAATTAGCTCAGCTTCCTGTAACAGTGTGATCACTATAGAAGAGTGCATGGCAGTGCCTCAGAAATTTGAAATAGAACCTTCATAGGGCCCAGCCCGTACCTCTGGCCGTGTGTCTGTAAGGGGGGATGGAGGTGCAGCCCTGGAATCACAGCTCTCTGGGAGGCTGCAAATTTGAGCTCAGCCTGGACAATTTAGCCAAATAAAATATTTGTTTAAAAAGGTCTGGGAAAGTAGTTCAGTGTGAATGCCTCCGATTCCATCTCCTGCAGGGCAAAACAAGAAGGAAAAGGAAAACGAAAAGGAAAAGGAAAATGAAAACCAAAAGTGAAAGCAGCTTCCCAAGGAGAAACTGGCGTTTCCGTGTTTACAGCAGCGCTGTTCCCAGCAGTGGAGAAGTTCCAGTCTCACAGGTCCACTGGGAGAGGACAGGATGAAGGAACCGCAGCACACAGTGGAACATGCCAGCCTCAGGAAGGAGGGCGGTTCTGACACATGCTATGATATGGATGAGCTGTTTCTTTTTGGTGAGGGGTTTTGAACCCAGGGCCTCAAGCCTTGCTGGGACGTGCGCTGCCCCTGACTGCCACGCCGTGTCACAGACGTGTTGCAGACACCACGCTAGGTGACGGAAGCAGCCATAGAACAATGAACGCCAAGCGAGTCTGTTCTTTTGAGATGTCTCACGTGGTCAGAGCCACCGGAAGCGACACCAGAACTGTGGGGAACCACTTGGGTGACCCTCCTTGAAAGAGGAGCAGCTGTCTCCATGGTGGATAAACGTGGCCCTATTTCCGTGTATTGATGTACAGCGCTGGCCAGGCTATTTCTTTGTCCCTCCAACTGGCTGTAAGCAATGTAAATGGGGCTGGCTGAGGAGCCGATGTGTCCTCTCTAAAGCAAGGTGACAGTTACTGTTTCCCTGTCCAGTGACTCCCGAAAAACACGGATGAGCTGGGCGGGTTGAAGAGCAGTGCTCCCCGCTGTCAGCTGGATCAGGCCTCCAGGTAAAAGGCCTGACTTCCCAGGGCAGAGAAGATTGCACGTCAGAGCTGAAGCATCGACCAGACAGCATTAGATACTTCCTCAGTTACGTTACACAGATTACAGTCTCTGCGTTTCTTTCTCTTCGACCATCACAGAGGTAATCTCGGGCCTCCCACCTAGCCCGCTCACAGCAGTCACGTATTCCCTGCCACTGTGTCACTCATCCCCAAGCCACTATCCTCATGAAGAATCAATAAAACCCAGATTGGGCCCTGGGTATGACCCTTTGTTCCGGTGAACACCATCTCAGCTGGACGCAGGACCCCTTGGCTCCCCATAACTCATATGTCTTAGTGTCTTTATTCTCACTGTGGGTTCCACTGGAAGTGGTAGATTGGAATTAACTTGCTGGAATTCCAGTTCCAATAAGAAGATGATAACTTCATCCTGGACCGTGATGAGGACCGAGGGGGGCCTCTCTGTGCAGACAGCTGCTTCTAGTGAAGCAGAAATCCTGACCTAACTGCAACCATTTCGTCCAGCACAGCTGCAGTGGTTCTGTTCTCTGCCACAGAACTCAGCTAAGCCATGATTGTCACCAGACCGAAACCTCTGTGAATGTGCTAATTGCTACACACAAGGAAGCTGATGGTGTTCGCAAGATTCCCATTGTGCCATCACCTTCAGCTGAAAGCTTATCTCATTCTTGTACTTCTGTTTGCCACCCCATAAATAAGACACCGGTTTAAGCCTCCTGTGTCCAGGGGTGGGGCTTATAGAAGCTCTCTGTAACCAGGGCCTCAGATTTTGGAGATTACTCCCCTGGGGTCTGCTAGTGTCAATAAAATGTCCTTTCTTCTCCCCAGCTCCTGGCTACTGGTGCCTTAATTTTCCCACAACACCAAGGCCAGAGGAGAGGAGGGCAGAGGGAGTGCATCTTTAACTGCATCCATTTTTAGCTCTGCGAAATTAAAAAATCCCAGTGAGCTGTGTTAGGACAATGCAAATGTGCTTCCTGGCTCAACAGTACACTCACAAATGTTCACCGTGGTCATTTTTTTTTTTTTCAAACACAATTTAAACAACTTGCATTTTCTTTTGTGGACAAAAACATCCAGCCTGACTTCCAGCCTTGCTCTGTGGGAAGCCCAGTTCCAGGGGGGTCCCCCGTGCTCTGGCAGGGAGCCCAGCAATAATACTTGCCCTGAAGGCAGCTTCTTCTTGTAACTCTGCTGTTGCCAATCTGACCTTAAAAAAATTCTCAGCATAGAACAGCGGACAAGATAACCATCAAATAACACTGTCATCAAGGAGGCGTCAGGACTGGAATCAGAGTCCTGCGAGGTCAGATGCAGTCCCCTGGGGCAGAGGGGGGCCTGGCAGGCTCAGAGTTTAGTAATTGAATCTGACCACTTAGAATAACACTCACCACAGGAGATGCTGTTAATC
Source organism: Dolichotis patagonum (assembly GCA_004027295.1). NCBI lineage: Eukaryota > Metazoa > Chordata > Mammalia > Rodentia > Caviidae > Dolichotis > Dolichotis patagonum. The sequence goes on from PVJX010012513.1 coordinate 10,678, forward strand.
TTCTCAAATTCCTGCCTCTCTCCTGGAGGTTTCTAATCGCTGGCTATTATTTGTTCAAGTGCAATTTGCAGGACTGAAGGTCATGGGCCCAGCTGGCTGTCCCCCCTCCCCCGCCCGGGTTTTGGGGTGCTTCCCCTCTGAACCTCCACTTGCACTGGTATTTCCGACTTCCCCACTGAAAAGTGCTTGGGAAAGGCCAGTCGGAAGCTTAGGTTGTGACCCAGGAAGCGGCCAAGAAATTGTCCATTTGCTTCATGGATAGGGAGACCGAGATGTATGATTTTCCTGCTGCCATTGGGAGAAATAAGCACACATTTAGTTGCTTAGAATAAAAATTTATTTGCTTGTGATTCTGTAGGCCAGAGTCTGATGTGGTTCTCCTTGGGTTCCAACCAGCACATCAGCAGCCTAAGCTCCTTCCTGGAGGCTTTGGGGAGAAACTGCTGCTTTCTGGGACTCCCCCTGTGTTTTGGGGGCCTCGGTTTCCTCTCTTCATCTTTTTTTTTTTTTTGTTTTTTTGGTACCAGGGATCGAACTCAAGACCTTGTGCTTACCAAGTAAGCGCTTGAGCCGCTGAGCTAAATCCCCAGCTCCTTCTCTTCATCTTCAAAGCCAGCAAAACCACATCTGCAGACCCTTCCTCAACAGCCGGAGTCCTCTGATGTGAGTCAGGAAGGATCTTCCTCCATACTAAATAAGAATGGAACCATGCTAGGCAAGTGTTCTACCACCGAGACTTTTTAAAAATTTTTTATTTTGAGACTGGATCTTGCTAAATTGCCCAGGCTGGCCTTGAATTTGCAATCGTCCTGCCTCAGCCTCCTGAGTGACTGGGATTACCAGTGTGCGTATCACAGCCTGCTAAGATTCTCCATTTTAAGGACTCTTGTGGTTCTACTGGACCCCGCTGGATAGTTCAGGGTGATCTCCCATCTCAAGAGCCTTAACTCATAGATGGTAACCGGACCTCAGGTTCTGGTGATTGGGACAGGGACGTCTTTGGGGACTGTAACAGAGGAATTCACCGCTGTTAGGATTCAGGCCTCCAACATCTGCTCCAAAGCCTCCCTGGGTTCAGAGGTGGGGCTTTTAGGAGGTGACTGGAAAATGGACCACCACACTCATAGATGAATAGGCTGCTGGGAGACTGATTGAGGCCAGAAGAGGCAGTCGCTGGAGGCGTGGCCTAGAAGGGCTCCTCCCTGTGGCTCCCCCCTCCCCAGTGGCTCCTCCCCTCCGTGGCTCCTCCCTCCGTAGCTCCTCCCCTCACTTTCTGGCAGCCCGCTGTGACCGTTTCTCAGGTACACCCCTTCCCCAGCTCCTCCTGCCTTAGAGTTGGCCAAGGATAGCCTGAAAACCTGAATCAAAATAAACCTCCCCTCCTCCAACTTGGGGTGTTTGTCTCAGTGACAAGAAAGTGACTAAGATACCCATGTGTTCTTTTAGTGCTTATAAGATTTTGTTACTTACATTTATCTCTACTCCATTTGCAATTTACCCATTTGCGTGAGGAATAGGTCTAGTTTAATCTTTCTCCATGGCATCCAGTGATGGCAAAAACACTTATTAAAAAGGCCACCTTTTGCTCACAGATCAGCGATGACATGCGTATCGCAGACCGCATTCGTGTATATGTCTATTTTCATAATTTGCATTTTGGTCTAAACCTTGACTGCTCTTTTTGTTTGTTTGTTTGTTTTTTGTTTAGTACTGCGGATTAAACCTAGGGGTGCCCTAATTCAAGACTGAGCGGCATCTCCCGTTCTATTTATTGATTTAGAATAAGGGTCTCACTAAATTCCCCAGGAAGGACTTGAACTTGTGATTCTCCTGTCTCAGCCTCCTAAGTAGCTGGGATTACAAGAATCCGTGACTGCACGTGGCCTTGAATGTCCATTCTTGATTGTAAAATACCGAGATAGAAATTAATGAGAACTTTCAAAGGCAACATTGTACTTAGTGAAGAAAAAGTGGGGATGTCTCTCCTCAGCTCTTTACTAGTACAATAAATTAGGGAAGAGAGAGGGAATGGAGATACTAAAGTTGAGAAAGGGAGGTAAAATGAAGGTATTTGCCGGTGATGTGATTTCTTACTTGGGAAACTCAAAAGAATGAGCTATTACTACAAAAAATAATAGAAGCAGAAGGGTAGTGGGATTTAAAATAATATACAGAGAGCAAAGGCTTCACACAACAGCTAAAGTTAGAAGATAAAATGGTAGAGAAAAAAACCTGAGCGCCTCACGCACCCGTAGGCTAGGTTCTGGATTTGGTGGGGCTTGTTACAGACTTGGTTAGGAGGTAAGGCCTGATTGGAGGAGGTTGTCATCGCGGGCGTGTCTCTCTTCCTGGCTCCTCCCTTTACACACTGCTTCCTGTCGGCCGTGCTGTGAGCTGCTCTTCTCCGCCAGGTCCCTCTGCCCGGGCTCACTACCTTGGAACCAGCCAGCTGTGGACTGGAACTTTCTAATGCTGTGCATGCTAATTAGAATCACCCCCTTGTAGACATACTTGGAACTTACTGCAGCTGTGTGAAGATTCAGATTAGGAGCTGACAAATGCTGACTGCCGACCTCTGGGCCGCGTGCCCGTGTGCACAGAGTGTAGGTGAAATGTTACCATGGAGTCAGAGGCGAGCAGGAAGCCCAGGGTTTTCCCGGAAGCCCACAATACCTGGTGTCCTTTTGTCCAAAACTCCTAGAACTCTGCTGCTAGACTCACTGTGGAGCTGATATCTAACTTACACTGCTTTAAATTTAGATTTCAAAATGGTTTCTCTGTTCCACTATTGAACACCTTTATGTGCAGAACAACCTGGCCAAGTGAGATCCAATTTTCTGATTGTAAAGTTTTGAAGTCTAAACACAGAGGAGGTATCTTTAATACCAATCTACTGTCTGAAAATTTGTGGCTAAATATAAAATGCACACTTGATTTCAAAGATTCAGTATAAAGAATAAAATATAATATAAATGGAATATAAAATATCTCATTACTTGGGTGTGGTGACCTGTGCCTGTAATCCCGGCACTTGGGAGGCTGAGGCAGGAAGATTGCTGGAATTTTAAGGATGTCCTGGGCTACCTAGTGAGTTCAAGTCCAGCCTGAACTACAATAGATAAACTAATATATAAATGAGTAAATAAAATATCATTAAGAATTTTGGTCTTGCCAGGTATGGTGGTGCATAGCCTGTAAGCCTAGCACTTGGGAGACTGAGGCAGGAGGATCACTGTGAGTTCAAGACCAGCCTGGGCTACAAAGTTGGTTCAAGGCCAGCCTGAACTGCGTAGTGAAACTGTTTCAAAAAGACCAAAAAAAAAAAAAAAAAATCTTGGTCTTGATTCCATGCTAAGATGATGACATTTTTATACATGGGGGTTATTAAATGGAATATAACAATTAGTACCACTTGACTTTCTTTTTACTTTTTAAAATGTGGCTGCTGGAAAATTTAAGGTGACACACACAGAGTTGACACTCTTCTCCCTGCCCTCCTTGGCTGGCTCCACCTTGATCTGGGCTGTGGCCTTAGGGGGAAACTCTACTGAGATGTTAGTGTCAACCTCAGCTCCCTCTCACCCTGGGCACAGCTGGGACTGGACCAACGCTACCCCGCAAAGTGGCCTTATGGGCAGAAACAAGAACAATGTTGGGAAGCATTGGGCGCCCACCGTGGCCAGGCCTGGGGAGCAGGCCCTGGGGAGGGGACACACAGCAGGTAAGGACCACTCCCAAACTGCGGCCCAGGCCATACAGCAAAGCAGGAAGGGATTGTTTTAGTTAAGCTTGAATGTGAGGGTGCCCAGCAAGGAGATTTCAGAGAAGCCCCCTAAAATTCTTCCTCAAGCCTATGGGCTGATCCCATGATGGGCACCTCACACATTCACCGTTTCTCTTCAATTTAGGAAGCAGCGTGTCTTTTGCCACTGAGCAAGTTGGGATCGCCCACGAATGCACGCGCGGAGAGGAAGGGCGGCTGTCCACAGCCACGCATGCGCAGAGAGCCCAGGCCGCACGGGGACAGCCCACGCATCCGTCCTCGTGCCAACCCTTCTCATTCCTTCCCCACCCCCCCAGGGCTCAGGAGGAAAAGCGGAGGGGGAGCCGGCCAGTCCACTGGACATCACTCTTTTTTTTTGTTCTTTTTGAGACAGCATCTTGCTTTGCAGTTCAGGCTGGCCTTAGGCTCACTTCTTAGCCCAGGCTGGTCTTGAACTCGCAACGATCCTCCTGCCTCAGCCTCCTGAGTGCTGGGATTACAGGCATTTTGCATCACCATGCCTAACGAAACAGAACATTTTTTTTTTAAAGCTACTTTGGTTTCGCAGTTCAGGTGAGCATCTACCCACAGACTTGCACATTTGTTTCTTTGGTCGTTTTCCCCCAACGTGCGTAATTCAGCCAACAAAAGACACTGAGCAAGCACTCCAAATTTATGCCTATTTGCCATTCATACATATTCATGTAAATCACTGAAACATATCAGCATATGTTGTAAACATGCTACTAGAAATACTACGTTTTAAAGAAAAGTTAAATGCACCTTTAGAGCTCTTGTCCCGCTCCCCGCCTCCCCCCAGTGCTGGGCTGTGAAAACCCTGGCTTCCGTCTGCCTGGGTCAGCTCAGAGGGTTTTTAGCTTTGCTAATACGGCGGCCTGAGGGGTTCAACAAGATTTCCGCAAGGCAGAGGGTTGTAGTCCTAACCACTGCGGACTGCGCTGTCAAGAATCCGCAGCACTGCAGGAGTCCTCTCCCCCCCAACCCCCCAGGCAGGTGAAAGTCACCCGGGAAGTTAACCGCTTCACAGTTCTCACCCAAACACGTCGGTAGCTGGGACGCAAGGACTGCGCCACGCAGCTGCCACCTCAGTTTCCTTCTGAGCTGCTTCCCGCCCTCCCCAAACCCACCTATGCTGCAGCACGGGACTTCCGGGTCAGTTTTCTCCTCCAGCGTCAAGCGGTGAGGCTCCACGGGACTGTGAAAGCCACCACTAATCCCACGAGGATTAGGAGGAGGCAGCCGCCAATGCACAGGGGGCTGCACCTGCGGCAGCGAGGCTCGCTGTAGGTGGGGGGCATCAGGACCCTGCTGTCCACCGTGCTAGTGGCTTGCACCCTTTGGTCCCAAGAAGAGCAGCCCCTGTCCCACGAGGACCTGGCAGGCCTGGGGGGTGAAGGTGAAGGTGAAGGTGGTGTCTCTCCCATGGTGGCTCTGGTATCCCCGACCGCACCTGCTGCCGTTCTGCTGTGTATGGGACGAGACGGGTGAGCAGCCAGCCAGGTGTGCACTTTGTCCTCAGTGCTGGCGGGGCTGCGGACCTTGGGGGTCACCGTTGATGTGGGTGTCACCACTTTGGTTGGGTGTCTTGGAGCAGCTGAGGGTTTTGAGGTGTGGCTGACCTTGGACCCAGTTTTGGCAAGGGTAGGGACTTTGGGGGTCGCTATTAGTGTGGGTGTCACCTCTTCAGTTGGGTGTCTTGGAGAAGCTGATGTTTTTGGGGCATGGCTGACCTTGGACTCAGCTTTGGGAGGGTTCTGGGCCTTGGGTGTCACTATTGACACACGGAGCTTGTCCATTTTGGGGGGTGGTGAGCAGGGGTGGTGGCCATCAGCAGTAGTGACTTTAGACATCCCAGTGTCCTTGGACAGGGTGGACAGTGAGGGGGGCATTGAGGACTTCGAGGCCAGCCTGGCCCCACTCTGGGCGCAGAAGCCCTGCAGACAGGCCTCGCAGTGGAGACTGTCGTGCGGCCCTTCCAGGTTCACGTCCTTGACGGCGGGCATCTCCTCCATCTCCTTAAAGCCCTCTCGATAGCATTTCTTCAGGATGCGGAACACCAGGTTGGTCAGGACCCTCCTCACGTTCTCCAGCGTGAACTCGGGAACCTCAAAGCGGGGCAGCACACACTTCTTACAGCTCTGCGAGAAGACCCTCATCTTCACCTGGCCCCTGCCCTGCTTCTCGCTCCAGTGCACGTGGAAGAGCACCTGGACGTGGGCTGAGGCCCAGCTGCGGAAGCAGGAGGAACACCGGAACCTGCGGGGACAGAAGACGAGGGCCTCAGACCCAGCAGTGCAGGCTGGGGGCAGAATAAAGCTGTGGGTGCCTTTGCTCCCCTGAGACCTGCAGGTGTCCCCACGACAGCAGCAAGTCACACGGGGTGGTGGTGGTGGGGACCTTCGGGCACCTTCTGCATCCAGCCTGCTTGCTGCAGAGATAAGGCGCACTGGGTCCTTGGCACACCCCCCAGCCCAGTGGGCGCGGGAGGCAGGACTGGGGTTCCAGTCCCTGGACCCTGAGACCGGTTTGCTTCATGCAGACTGAAGCCCATTGAAGCCTCTAAGTACAACAGCTCCCCCCGAATCCTGCGCTGAAATCCACGAGTGGGTGCTGTTTAATCACAGCCACACAGGAGAGAGGGAGCCCGAGAGGTCCTGTGCCACCCCGGGGTGCCCAGAGCCCCTGACCTGTGCAACCCTCACGATCACCGTCTCTAGCTCTCTGCTCTGCTGCTCCCTGCCTGCCTCCCCTGTGCTGTGCTCCAGGTGGCCCGGAGAATTGGCCATTCTGAATGCCATGACCTCCAGCTGGGTACGAGGAGGGCCTCCTGCCGCAGGCTTCTGGGCTAAGATACCTGAATAAGGAGCTGGCAGCGCAGGTGGAGAAACAGGGCAGCACCGGGGAGGAACCATGCGAGTGTCGGAGACATTGGATGGTCACAGAGTGACCCACAGTCTCCTCCCACTTGGAGTTAGGCTGGGGCCATGGGACCCACGGCCAGCAGGAAGTGGGCAGCAGTGATCCGGGTTTTTCCTAAGCTTCTCTGGCTGTCTCTCCCGCAGCCTCCGTGACCCTGGGTGCTCTGTGCTGGGTTAGTCCCCGGCCGAGTCCAGTCTTGCTTCACTGCAGGCAGGGACCCGACTGCCTGTGACGGAGACCTAGAGGGGCTTGCAGAGCACATCTCGAGGCTGGCCGTGCTGCAGGATGAAGGTAAGGAAGCACCGAGGGGGAGCTGCCGAGACGCCCCAGAGCTCTGCCCCGGCCAGGACTCAGTACCTCTGCTCCGTGACACACCAGCCCCGAGTTCTAAAGTCTCACAGATAATCACATGGAGACCTGGCCGTGGGGCTCCCGATGGCAGCCCCTGGCCTGGGAAAGCTCTGCCTCCTCTTCCACGTAGACCTCTCCAGAAAGGGCAGCGGGCAGAATGGACCCAAGGACTCCACCTCTGTGCCCTTCTACCCCCACCCGAGAAAAGACAGGTGACATGCTGGGTGGTGACGTCTGAGTGTGTTTCACAAAGGTTCTGCTGCTCAGGAAGGGCAGCTGCGAGGTACTTGGTGCCCTGCTCCTCCAGCCTCTCCCCAGGGTCTCCTCTACACAGGGTCTTTCCCAGGGTCCCCTGGTGGACTTGGGGTCCCCCAGCCAGGAGAATGCAGCAGCCTCAGGTGAGCACCCGTCCCCGTCCATCCTGTCCCTGCCCCGGCCCTGCGGCCTAAATGCTTTCCCCCGTGCCATCCACTCACACCGGTGCCCAGCCCTGCTGTTGCTAAATAGGAGAAGCATCTTTCATGGAGCCACACGTCTTTCATGGAGCCAGGGAGGATTCCTTCCTCCCTGGCCCCAGCGTGTAACATGGACCGGGTGTGCACGGTGAGACAGTTTTTGGTTGTGCCCGTCACCTCCCCACTCACCTGGCGAAGGTCTTCTGCTGGTACTGTGACCAGCCCTGCTGTACGGCGTCGGGAAGAAGGCCCTTGTCTGTCTCCAGGGTCCACCTGTGCCATGGTTTTACCTCCCGGATTAACTCCTGGAACACTTGTTCCCACTCCTCCACGCCTTGGTCTGTGGCTGCCATGGTGTGGCCGGGGTGGCCTGGGTCTCTGGACCCCAGCAGGGCTGCAGCAGCGAGGGCTCAGGCTGTTTGCTCCCCTTGCAATGGCTGGATTGGGACCACAGATCAGGCCTGTGGCCCAAGGACAAAGGTCAGTTGGGCCTGTTCCTAAGTTCACAGAGTGGTAGGAGGTTCCACAAGGAATCTCAAAAGACTCATAATTTAGGGTTTCCTCTGCCACAATATCACCAAAGTAGAAGCCATAGGATCTGTGTCCAGCGTGGATGCATCTGACCAGGGGCCGAGAAGGAGGACGCAGCCATCGTGAGCCCTAAGGGATCCCCAAATCACTGCACCAGGCCCAGACACAGGAAGGCAGTATCCGGTGGCCCCTGGGCTGTCCTGGACACCCGGCCGTGTGAAGGAGGGTGGAGACCCCCAACCTCACCTTCCTGCACAGTCAGAGCTTGGGCAGGGGCCAGCGGCTGAGCAGGGCCATCCTCCCTGAGCAGAGGGGCCTCCTCGTCACTCCACTCCTGCAGCCAGCAGCGGCAGAAGAGGAAACGGCAGAGGAAGTGGCAGAGCCGAAGCTGGCCACGCCCCTGGGAAAGCAGCAAGATTCTGTGCGTCCACATTACAGGGGCCCGTCCTGGGCAGGGTGGGTCCTCCTGTCCCTGGTCACACTGACCTGTGCCCCTGGCTACTTTCCAGGAGGAAAGCCCCACCCTCCCCGGAGCGGAGGAAGGACAGGAGGGGGACTTTCTGTTCCCTTTGGCAGCCAGGTCTCTTTTCCCTCCATTGATCTGTTCCCCACGTGTCCCGGAGGCCAATGATTGCTGTCCAGTTCCCTGCCCCCCCCACCCCTGCCCCCAGTAGCTCAGTTTCTTAACTGTGTTTGCTCAGTTATAAATTAACTACATTTTGGGAGCCCTCTCCATTTCTTTCATCTGGGCTATTTTTCCCCTTCCAAAATTTCCTCTTCTGTGCCGCTTCCATCTGGTCTCTGCCTGTCCATTTCATCTCGTGATAGGCCCGGCTTCCCCCGTGCGGGCCTTTGTCCCTCCTGCACTTCCTTTGCGCTGTCGGGTTCCGAAGAGCACGGTGCAGCGACGCGTCTCCCAGGAGGATGCGCACACCGCGTAAGCCACGTGAGCCTCAGGGCCGCGGAAGCCTCGCTCAAGCCCGGGTTTGTGCTGGCGGCTATGAGTTCAAGGTTGAATCAGTGGTATGTTCTGACCAGCGAATCTTTCGGCAGAAACAACATGAGGTCATGGTTTGATCAGGTGACTGAACTATGACCAGAGTCTGGTGGAGACCGACTCTATTTCCCTTAGGAGAACCCCTGGGGTTCCAGAGTCTTATAAGACAGCTTCACGGGAACGGTGACAGTCGGCTTCATCCGCCTTTGTCCACAAGCTCCTGATGCAGCGAGCTAGTGGTCCTAGATCCTCCAGGGTCCATGGGCCCTCTGCCACCCTCTGTCTCACATCTGTGTCCCCAAGGCCAAAATCCAAATTTCCACTCTTTCACCAGCCAGGCACCTAAGCGGGTGGTTAGGAACTGCTGCAGACCTCCTCAAAGAGGGAGCCTGGAGTTGAACTGTGGTACCCCAGCAACAGAGGCACTCCCTATGCTGTGACTTCATCACTGTTATACACAGAACCAGTCAGCAAAATTCTATTTGCAATCCTCGGTCACAGAACCAATCAGAAGATGAGCCTTTCAAGCCTTCATTTGAATGTGGTCACAGCCAATCGAAAGGCACAATTCCTGATCCTTCATTAGCATCCCTCAGGAGTCAAGCAAGTCAAGCAAGCTTCTTGATAGGACAATTTGCCCATGGCCTGAAGCCAAATGAGCGACAACTGTCACCCTTTTGCTTATGGTCAGGGCTGCTGTGAGCCTTCTCACCGCAGCCCTCACTCTGCAGAGCAAAGGTCTTTTCTGCCTTCCATTAATGTACACCCTCACTGCCTCTCCTGTGGGTCTTGTCCAGTTCTGGGTTCAGGACCCCGAGAACCTGGAAAAAACCCTCTTGGATCTCCATACCTCTGGGAATGTGGGTCATTGCAGATGCCCTGAAGGTTCTTGAGTTAGGTTTGGGTGACCTGAAGTTTCCAGACAGGAATGTGGGTGAAACGCAGAGGGGTTTTTTTTTTTTCCACTTTCAGATAGGAACTAGAAAAGGCCACCAGGTGGGACTTCTCAGGGTGTCTGGGGACAGAGGACAGCAGGTGATAACAACTCTGTGTGCAAGTGACGTGGGGTTATCTGGGGTTCCATCGGGTCAGTAATCTGAATAATTCTGAGGGCTCTGGCTAAGGGCTTGTCCCTACTTGTCCTGTACCTGGCCCTGGTGCTGTCAGGGCTCTGGGGTCTTGCCCAGGTTTCTGATGTCCCAAGCAAAGAATTGAGCAGGACTCCCAAGAATAACAACAAGATCAGAGACTTATTTGAAGGAGAAAAGACAAGATTCACTCAGCAGGGTAGGTGCAGGCCTGGGGAGGCTGGAGGTTGAATCTGGGTGCGACTCCCACCAATGAGTGGCTGGACGCAGCTCCTAGGTAGGGTGCTGGGGTTTTTGACCTTCTGTGGCCCCTGGATGAACTGTCATGGTGCCCACAGACCATGGGGGTTGGGGTGGCCAAGGGTGCAGGAGATCCTGAGGGGAGGGGGTGCAAGTCTTCATAACTTCACGTGGAAGCTGTGTTTTCCCATTGCATTTGGACTTGTGCGTGCTTGTCCTGGGCCAGTGTTTAACTCAGAATATGAATCCGGTCCAGCAAGTCTCCCTTCTTTCCCAGGCTTTCCCTTGGCGGCCTCCTGCGGGGGAGGGAGGGTACTGAGGAGGGGCACTGCGAGGGGACCAATCAGCTGCTCCAGAGGAGGAACTTACCTACCCCACCTGGACTCAAAACTGGGTCAAAATGCAGTAAACAAAGACACCATATTATAGGACATCTGATCTGTGGCAGGGCCCAAACCCACTGACGGAGACACTGAGTATGCGGAGGGTCCTGGTTTTTAGGACTTCCGATTCACAGGCATGGCATAGCTCTCCTCTGGGGACCCTTGCTAATGTCTATGATGAAGTTAATGTGTCCATAAAAATTTTCCATGTCTTTTGTTAGATTTATTTTCAGGTCCTTTCTTTTTAAATTATTGTTATTATAAAATGTTAATATTTTTTTCAATTCCTAATTTCTGTTGTGTCTACAAAACACACATGACTTTGGAGTGAGCCTCTTCCAGAGCATCTGGCTGGGCCGTTTAAAGCTCCCCGAGCAGGGCAGTCAGGTTGTGCAAAGGAAACAAAGCCAGGATGCCTAGTTAAATTTGCATTTCGGGTAAGCGACAAATCAATTTTTAGTATATGATACCAATGTTCGTGTAAGGTACTTGTATTAAATACTATTGAGCCAGGCATGGTGGCGCACACCTGTAATCTCAGCACTAAGAGAGGCTGAGGCAGGAGGATGGCAACTTCCAGCCTGGGCATTAGCAGCTTGGAGAGGTTCTCTGAGGCAGTCAGGAACCAGAGTGCGGTGTCCAGAGAGGTCAGGGGCTCCTCAGCCTTGAGCCTGCGGGTGCTGGCAGGAGGTGTGGCAGCTGGATACATGGGCCTCGAGGGTGCAGGCCAGGCAAGGCTTAGAGAGAGAGGTGGACAGTGGGCAGGCAGAGGGCACGCTTCTACAGTCTCCTGGGTGCCTAGAGAGGGTTGCAGTAGAGTCAGTCCGCAACCCCTCAACCCCATTCCAAGGAGGGAACGCGGGTCCCTCCCTGGCCACGCGGCCTGCTTCCCGTCACTGCAGGCTGCAGTGCGCACTTTTCTCTTGCGATGGCTCTCTGGCTCCCTCTACTGATAAATTTTAGCATCGCGCTCCCTGCAGAGGACGACCGCCTGGAGAATTTTGCACCAGCCCAAACACAGTGGTGCCAAGCGTTCCCTCTGCCTCTGCCTGCCCAGTGGTGCCAAGTGGCTATGGCAATAACAATGTTCCTAGGTGATACAAAACGTTCAGCTCCGTTATAATCTCTTTTTTTTTTTTTGGTACCGGGGATCGAACTCACGACCTCGCGCTTGCCAGGCAGGCGCTTAAGCACTGAGCTAAATCCCCGGCCCTCCGTTATAATCTCATGGGACCACAGTGGCAGCCCGCGAGGCCCATTGTTGACGGAACTGTGTTTCTGTGATGCATGAGTACATTTTACTGCAGTGCATATTTGGAGCCAGGAAGCAGTGCATTGATAAAAGGAAGCGAAGTGTATTGCAGATACAAGATACACTTGCATTAGGGGCTGGGGGCAGATAGCACTCGCCCAGATGACTCTGGAAAACCGTTTTCTCTGGAAATTCTTACAGTTGGTAAACTTACTTCCCATGGGGGTGCAGGGTAGGGATCTCAGGCTGTGTCACAGGAGGAATGGGGTTGAGGGGTTGAACATATAACTAAATGAATGCCAGCTGGTGGGCCAGATTGTCTACACTGCCAGAGAAGAAAGTTAGAGGAAAGCAAGCAAAGAAGCCTGGAGTGAATCCTGAAACTTCAGATGAAACTCAGTACTTTGCAGGGGAATAGACCGAGGCAACGCAGACATGTTTGTGGATGTGACTTAGGGTACACACACACCACCCAGTCTGTACACTGAGGGTACCCAGAAGCCACAGCACTGCTGTAGTAATAAGCACTAAATACCATGCTCTGTAAAAGGATTGAAGGCTTCCGGGGGAAGTGGCTGATTCCAGGCCTGGGGCAGGGAAAAGAGAAGAGCCTGGAGCATTTGGTATACCAGAAAGAGAAGAAGTTACTCAAGAAACAAAAAGATGGAACATGTCCAAAGGCCAGGAGCCAACCAGAAGGAGTTCCTGAATGCCAAAGCTAGCGTGGTCTGAACAATAAAATAAATTAGGCAGCACTGAGTTATAGCCCAGTGTATCAAATAAATATACACCAGTCAACGTGGATATAAGTCGATAAGTAATGGAACACACAGAGAAAGACAAATCTTTGCAGAAAATTCCAAACAACGTAATAGACAGTTCCCTTTCTAGGAAGTGAGGTTTAGTTTGGCTCCTGGCATCCTCCTCCCAGGCGGGACAGACGTCCCTCCAAAGACAAGAACACAGAAGTATGAGCACAGCAGCTTTATGTGGGAAGTCAGCGCCTTAACCCGGCTGTCCTGATTGCTTCGCTTGTTGCCGGAACAAATACCTGACACCCACAGCATAAGGAAGGAGAGGTTTATTTTGGCTCATGTTTCCATCCATGGTCGGCTGGTTCCAAGGCAGGACGACATGGCAGAGGGGACTGGTGTAGGAAAGCTGCTCACAGCATGGCAGACAGGAAACAGAGTCAGTGGAGAGCCGGGGTGGGGGGGACCCTTCCGGGTCACATTCACAGTGACCTGCCTCTCCCAACCAGGCCTCACCTCCTAAACAAGAAGTCAGCTCTCAGCCTCCACGATCCAGTCACATTCCGAAAGTCCCGCCCATGATCCCATGAGGCCCTGGGGGAGATCTAGATGGAAACCATAGCACCAGGGAGGAAGGCGCACACTGTGACAGGAAGGGTTCTTCATCTCTGTAATATTCATGCCCCCAACCTGTAGGTTTAGCTCAATTATGAGAAAAAGACAGGAAAAGCCTAAGTGGAGGAATTCTACAGAATTCCCAGACTGTCAAGGTCATGAAAAGTACGGAAGAACTCAAAAACTGTCAGTGAACAGAGAAGACTGGGAAGACCTAATATTAAATACAATGTGGTTCCCTGGATGGGGACCCCAGAGGAGAAGGAGGGCGCTCATGGAAGAACTTGTGGGATCCAAATGAATACTGGGGTTTCATGAATAGTCACGTAGCAAGGTCAGTTTCCTGCTTTTGGACAATGTATCACATGGTAACATAAAATGGAAATAACGGGGGAAGGGTGGGTATAAGGGAAATCTCAAAAAATACACTTAAAAATGTGTTTGGGAACAGGTAAGTTCCCCTTCTCGAGCCTCAGTTTTCCTACCTGTTGAATGAGGGGATTGGACTCTCCCAGGCCAGGCAAGCCGCATGAAGAAGGGTCTCTGACCCACGCATGTCGAGCAGCAGGCGAGGGCAGCCAAGGAAGCCAGGATCTAGGCTGCAGGGCCCCAGGCCTGCCCATCGGCCAGAGTGTCTCAGCCCCAAGCTTTCTCGACCCCTCCACGGCTGTGAGCTCAGACGCACCCGCATTGCTAAGGCCCCCTGGCTTCCAGCTGAGACAGCTGTGGCCCTAAGTCTGGCGCCGGGTGTGTCTCAGCCTGGCCTAGTGACTCACTCCTGTCCCTTCTTGAGGACAGCAGCCTCCTCTGGCTTCACCTTTATGTCTTTCTTTCCAGAACAACCAGGCTCTGAAGGAAGCTTTCTTAGACATTTTTCCTTCCAGGCTCCTTCCCGCGCCCTTCCTGGGGGAGGCGCCAGTGGTATTTCCCTCTCCAGAGCTCCCTGCCCTGGGGAGAAGTGAGCGCCCCCGTGTGGTCCGCAGCCTCCTCGTGCCCGATCGCGCAGTGGAAGTCGCTGCCCTGTGAGTCCTTGCTTTAGTGATCCTGGAAAGGAAAACAGGTACCAGCACTGGTTTGCAGGCAAAAACTTTAACCGGAAACTAAGAGCCAGTGAGGAGGGACTTCAGCTTGAAGGGAAGGACAGCCAAAGGGTGCAGCCCTGTCGGGGTCGGGCTGGCTGCGAACGGTGGGAACAAGCGAAGTGGGGAAAGGGCTTCGGCCTGGGGAGCGGAAGGGGGCCTCCCCGCTCTGAGTAAGAGCACGCTGGCCACGCTGGCCGGTGAACAAAGGACGAGGCACAAGATTCAACGGGGTCGCTGAGGGGGGTTAGGACCTGCTTGGTCGTTTTCTTAGGCTTGGTTTCACAGCTCCAGAAAAATCCTTGTGTTCCGAGAGATGGGTGCCCTGCTCATGGTGGTGGTGGGAGGAGTCTCAGTTCTGCGAAGCCTCTGCAGACATCCAGCTGACTACAGGTGTGTGGCAACAGCTGGACACTTGGAGGCACCCACTCCAAGGGTGAAAGCTGGCAGGTGACGTTCCTTTCTTTGCTGATCTTCGTGTCCTCAGTCTTGGAGGAGAATGAGATAGGTTAGGTGAATTTAGGGTCAGTAAACCATGTATCACCAGTTTTTGGCAGACACTCCTTGAATAAATAACCCCCATACATGCAGAGTCCAGCAGGGATCTGATCCAAGTTTTAAGGTAGCAAGGAGGCAGATAAACTGGGTATGGTGCTGCATGCCTGTAATGCTAGTACTCAGGAGGCTGAGGCAGGAAAATTATGAATTTGAGTCCATTCTGGGCTACCTAGAAAGATCCTGTTTCAAAAGACAAACCAAACTGGGTGTGGTGGTACATGTCTGTAACCCCAGAACTTGGGAGGCTGAAGCAGGAGATTGCCATGAGTTTGAGGCCAGTCTGGGCTACATAGCAAGTTCAAGGCCAGCCTGAATTACAGAGGGAGATCCTGTCTCAAAAACAAGCAAGTAAACAAACAAACAAATAAACAAACACAGATACGAAAGGAAGGCAGAGATGCCAGGATTTTTCCTGCCTCAGTTACCCACTGAGTGTCTGTAGGCTCAGAGTTATGGGTTTTAGCAGAACTGCTCTTGTGCCCTTGACTTCCTCAGAAGAAAACACAAACCATGTTTGTAATGCGTAACAGGAAAAGGGCCCAGGGATCTGTTTGTCCTCTGTCCCTCTGTGATGACCCCAGAGATGGATCATTTCATCCACTTTGCTCCTAGAGACACAGTGGTGAGAACACCTCAGTCTTTAACGCAGTGCCTGGCTTGTGAGCCTGGTAAGCTCCTTGGGGACGAAGAGCACCGACTTCCACGGGCATCCCGGGCTGTGGCCCAGGAGTGCTCCTGCCCATGCCCCTGGACGTCCCTAAACTCAGCTGTCTCAGAAGTCCCGTCACAGCTCAGCCTGAGCAACGACAGATGCACAGAGGACCTTGCATTCTGTGACCAGCGACTGGTAGCAACAAGCAGCACCCCAGGAATTTCCAGACCCTGAAGCCTGCGAAGGGAACTTCACAGGTAGGAACCGGAACTCCTGGGGGAGCCCAGGAGCTGGTCACTATGACCCGGGCTGAGCGGAGCATGGGCTGGCAGGGAAAGGGTTTGGCCGAGGGCTGGGGCAGCTCCTCCTCAGGCTCTTCCTAGGAGGGGACACAGCCTTACTGAGAGCTTCCAGACACCTCCTCTGGGTGGCCTGGCTGCACCCGGGCTTTCTGCTGCCAGCTTCCCTGTTCTCCGAAATGCCAGCTGCCATCCTGGACCACAGTCCGACCTGATCCAGGATTTGCTCAGCAATGGGGGAGGGGGAAGGTGCTCACCCTGGCCAGAGGGGCTGGGTATGCACCTCAGTGGTGAACGGACCTGGCCAGGAGGGACCTTGCTCTGGGGTCAGGTCAGCCTCTCTCTTCAGCCCCCCCCCCCCCGGGTGGGGGCAAGTTGACCTCTTTGTCTCCAGGGGGCTGTGGGAGTGGTGGTCAGATGAGACCGCTGATTGGCTCTCAGCCTGGGCGGGGATGTTTGACTTGATTTCTCTCTGCTTCTTCCTCCTGTGGGAACTTTGGATGACTCTGATTCAGCAACCGCAACTAATTCTGATCCAGAGCAAGGGCTTCCCACGTCTCATGTTTCACAGCTCGTATCAAACCTGACAAAGTCTTGTTCCTTGACACCTGTGGACAATGCCCGGTGGCCTGCAAAATGAAAATAACCCTTCCTGGGCTTGTGATTACGCCTGTCGTCCTGGAATCTGGGATATAAATGCCCTCTGTTTTCCACCACGTGGGCATCAATCGGTCACAAGTTTAAGCTGTGAAACTCCTACAGGCAGGATGCGATGGTGCAGAGATAAATCTGTGTTCTTCTGCGTCCCCATATGAGAAAGAGACCATGCACCAAACAGGGCGGGTGGGCAAAGGTCCCTGAGTTTCCACACCACAGGAACTGGCATATGCCACACATCAGTCCTTGGCTTCTTCCTCAAGTTACACTTAATGAAGTGCTGGAGACAACGCTGATAGTAATGCAGATTAAACTCATAAATGTGTCACCTCTGCTGCGACATCGTGAATAGCACAGAAAATTGGAGGAATGTTGCTGAGCATTGGAAATCTACCATCTGATTCAGGGAAAAAGTCTCTGGGGGCCAGCCCTCCCCCCAGCAGATGCACACCGGGTCCCCTTCGCGTCTTGCTCTCTGACGTCAGCAGGAACATCTGCGTTTTTCAGCTTGATTCTTGCAGGGCTTGGTTCACACATTTACAGCAGTCACACTGGTGTGGCCTTCTCAGCACCTGGTCACAAGGCTGCTCCTGTTTTCTCGGATGCTGCCACGTGACTCTCCAAAATGCTGGTGCCAGCTGTCACGGAGGTTAGGGAATTTTTAAATCTGGTTCGTCTGTCCGTGATACTCCTGTGCAAGGACCCACAGTAAGGACCAAAGCCACACAGCCTGGCTGGTAGCAAAAGTAGATGGTCCCATTGAAAGCGCCTCCTCCTTGGGGCTGCTTGCAGAGGTGTGACCCGGCAGGGCGGCCGGTGACAGGGAGGAGGTGGCCATGTGGGTGTCACTGTCCGTTTACCAGAGGGGATGCACTCAGATGGCCCTAAGGGTGAGCACCAGGCAGGGTCAGCATGGGCACTGTGGGGCCAGGGTGTGTCTGGGTGGCAGTGCCCACCAGCAGGGGCAGAGGACAGATGTGTCCCACTGTCCTGGGCTCTGTCTTTGTGATCCAGCCCCATGGTCACCTGGAAGGGGACCTGCACGGGTTGTTCCTGGGCAGGCCCCGGTGTGAAGAGCTGTGTCCTTTCCCAGGCTTCTCATCTCCCTGATGGCTCACCTCGAGCCTGGTGACATCCTTTGTCCCCTGACATCCGTGACGATGCCAAGTGGGCCGTAAAATAGCAAACAAACAGAGTTGGAAATGGCACCCGTCCCTCCCGGGCTTGTAAATGAGCTCATTGTCCTCAAGCTGGGACATTGATTTCCTGCTGTTTCCCACACACAGAGTCCACCTTGTGGTCCCTGATCATCGACAACTTTTACTGTGACAGTCACCAGCCAGCTTAGCACCAGACGTGGACCATGCAGAGAAAAAACCTGGTCCCTTGAGTCCACGGGCGAGAGAGGAAGGAAGTGGCCACCAAGCAGGGCAGGCGAGTGACAGGTCCCTGTGCCAGTGGCTCAAGTGGGAACTTGGCTACAGATGCCACAATCATGGGCACAGATCATGGGGGGTACCAGAGGTCAGAGTCGAGGTAGGAGAGGTGGACCCAGGCTCTCAAACTGTAAGTGTGACGGGGCATGTGATACCGAATGCCACGTGACCCCAGAGTGGGACACAGCCTGTATAAATGGCCATCTGCATTGTCCTAGGGAGGGAGGGACTCGTGGCTCAAAAGGTTCTGGATCTTCCTTTGGACTCTGTAAGGCTAGTGCCACTCAAAAGGACAGCGAACCACGTGTCTGTCTCATTCTCCTGGACATCTGAGGTCATCAGCCTCACCATGCCCAGAGTGGACTTCTGGTCGACCTCCTCCCTGCTCTGTTCTATCCAGGGTTCCCCATTTCAGTCAATAGCTCAAGCCGCTTGCCGGGGTGGCCCCCTCTACCCGCCTCTTCCTGTCGTACGGGCCCACCATGAGTGCGAACCCCACGATGTCTGCCTTTACCACGTGTCTGAGGTTCACCCCACCTCACTGCTTCTCAGGGCCCACAGCCTGGCTAGGGCACCTCCTTTCCCTCCTGGGTTGGGACTGAAGCCCCCACAGTCCCCCAGGCCTCCCGTGCTCCCCTCTCTCAGCCCACCTTTGACCTCTGTCCCTCCTCCCCAGAGCAGAAGCAGATGCCCTTGGTGGCAGGGACCACATCTGACTCGTGTTGGTGGCTCCAGCACCTGACCTGGCCCACAGCAAATGCCCAGGGGGAGCGCTCCTCAGAGCATGCAGCCGGGGTCCCCTCTAGAGAGGGGCTGGGCTGGCAGCGGGGCCCCTCCTTTGTACAATGGCAGCAGAGGACACGTTCAGTGCCCACAGTGTTTGATTTCTTTTTTTTAAAATTTTGGTGAAGTTATTTCATAGGAGCGACCTCAGACCAGACTCTTTCCAAACACCCTGGAAATTGCCTCTTTCCCTGATGTTTTCTCCCATTTCCCAATAACCACAGGTTCTGCTTCACTGCCCAGGGACCCCTGCTTTGCACCTGGTTCCTCTTTCTTCCAGGTGCCGCTGTCCCAGGCCCTCACCATGGCCACCTGGCCACCATGTTGCCCCTGTGCTACCTCCTCTCGGGCTATGCCCTCCCTGGCCGAGGGGGCCCTGGGGTCACCCCTCCCTGCATCCTGCTGTGCCCTGTGTGGGGGGCTGCAGGGAGGGTGAACTTGTCATCTGCCAGTTACCAGCACAGTGACCTCCAGGTCCTGGGACAGGGCCCAGCTGGCTGCATGGGTTCAAGGAAAAAAGCAGACAGTGTGAGGGGGGCAGAGAGCTGAAGGCCAAAGGGAGATCTGGAGAAAGAGGGGAGGCCATAAAGTGGGAAGAACGGGCCTGTCATTCTAGCACTCTGGGAGGCTGAGGCAGGAGGATTACAAATTGGAGCCCAGCCTGGGAAACTTAGTGACTTAGGAAAACGTCATCTCCGTATAAAAAATATGTATAAAAAAGTGGGGTTGTAGCTCAGGGTGAAGGCTCTGGGTCCACTTCACAGAGCTGGGAAAGAGGGAGAGGGCAGAGAAAGGGAGAGAGAGAGAGAGAGAGTGTGCAAAGTCACAGATAACCGGACGGAATGGGGACGGGAAGCGAGGAGGGTCAGACCCCAGCATCACGAGGACAGGTGTCTGGGTTCAGCTTCCGGGGGAGATTCTTTGGGGTGGGGGAGGTTGTGGGGAGGAGCACTGGGGGCTTCTGAGTGTGAGTGATTCCTCTCTTAGGTGGGTGCGTGTCATCTTTGGGATGATTTCCTCAGTGGGACGTTTGTGTTTTTATATTTTCCTCTATGAGAGTTTTTTGTTTAAAGATCACTTGTCCAGCTTGAGTTAGGTGACCTGTAGCAGCCAAGCCAATGGACTGTGGTCAGATCACTGTAGTCACGAAGAGAGGTCGTGTGTGTGTGTGTGTGTGTTGGAGGAAGAGCAGAAGGAACTGACTGATATTCTTGGAGTTTGCTCCAAAGACTAATGGGGTACACAGTTTTCATAATATATAGGCCTCATAAATGAGTAGGCATGTAGTTTTTACTTTGTGGAAGAGACTGCATCAAATTGGTGATGATTCTTCAAACATTTGGTAGAATTCAACAGTGAGAGCAACTGAGTCTGGAGATTTAAATTCTTTTTTTAATTATAACCTCATTTCTTCAGTAGTGGTAAGGCTACTCCAGTGACTGATCCCCCCTGGCTGGGTGGTGGTAACTCTTTCAGCCTCTTTCACATAAGTCACCAAATTCGCATGTGTAGGGACCCCTGAAGGAGCTTGAATTGTACTTTCGAGGTCTGTGCCGATAGCTCTGGGTTTGTTCCTGATGTTAGTAATTTCTTTCTTTGTTTTTCAGTCTTGCTAGGGTTTTGAAGATTTTATTCATCTTTTCAAAGGCTCAGTCTCCCCAACTTGATGCTTTCTCAACTTCACTGATTCCTGCTCTGATGGTTTTTTTTTTTTTCCTTTTTGGCACTGGGGATCGAACTCACAACCTTGTGCTTGCCAGGCCAGTGCTTGTGCCACTGAGGTAAATCCCTCGCCCTTCCTGCTCTTATTTTTATCACCTTCTCTCTTTTTCTTGTTTAGGGTTTAATTTTTTTCTTTTTCTTACTTTTTTTCTTTTTTGGAGACGGGGTTTAACGCTGGTCTCAAACTCGCTGTGATCCTCCTGTCTCAGCCTCCTGGGTGCTAGGATTACAGGTATACACCACCGCACTCAGATTACTTCTTTACTTCTGATTTGGATTTTCATTCGTACATGTTTGCAGTACCCGACGGTTTCATTCCTGGTGAGAATTCAGCACAACACAGGACGCACCCTAATTCTTTTTTGTCCCACATGCCTGACCTCCCTCCCCCCTTCCTCATCTCCTGGCCCCGTCCCATTTGCTAAAGCTTTGTCCAGTGACGATTCAGACCATGGATATGAATCTCTTCCTCCTTTAAGGTAAGCATTTGGTGCTCAAAATTTCCTGCTAGGCCCTGTTTTAACAGCACCTCACAGATTTCAATGTGCAGTATTTTCTTGCTCATTAAGAATGAATTAAATGTTTCAATGAATTAAAGAGTGTTTTCCCCTGAGACTTCCTCTTTGACCCGCTGATTATTGAGAAGTGTGATATTTTAGTTCCTAAATCTTTGGATTCACATCTAGTGATTTACATCACTGTCATTCACATCTAGTTTGATTTTATTTTGACCACAGAAACATTTTGTGCGATTTCAATTTTCGGAAAGTCACCCAGGTGTGTGTTATGTCCCAGGACGCGGAGCACCTTGGCACATGCTCTGTGGGAACCTGAGAGGCTGTGAGGGTGACACCTGTAAATGTCTTTTCGGTCCTGTTGGCTGGTTGATGCTGAATTCTTCTTCACTCTGGGTTTTTTGGGTTAGTTCTTTGTATCAGTTGTCGTTAGAGGGGTTGGGGGTCCTCGGGTGTAACCATCGATGTCATTTCCTTTCAGCTCTACCGTGCTTTCTTCATAGACTTTGCAATTCTGCATTTGGGGGAATACGCACCTAGGGTCATTACGATTTCTTGGTGTAGTGATGCTTTTCCTATTGTAACAGCCCTGTCTGTCTCTCATGACCTCCTTTGCTTTGGATTTGACTTTATCTATTGCCAATAGAGTTGTTCCTGCTCTCTCTCTCTCTGTCTCTCTGTGTCTCTCTTGGATTCAGGGTCTCACTATGTAGCCTAGGCTGGCCTTGAACTCATGGTGACCCCCCTGCTTCAGCCTCCCGAGGGCTGGGATTACAGGCATACACCATGATATCTAGCTTGCTTTCTCTTCTTGATGTTTATATTTTCCCATCTTTTGCTTTTACACTACCTATGTTGTTATCTATTTTAGTGAGTTTCTTGTGGCAGGTTTGAGCTGGTTTGTTTTCTAATTTACTCCTCCAGCTGGGGATGTAGCTCAGTGGCCTAAGCACCTGCCTAACGAGCAAGAGGTCCTGAGTTCAAGTCTCAGTACCCCCCCAAAAAAGAAAGAAGAAAATCTCATTAACCTAATTTACTCCTCCAATCCCAGACTTTTAATTGGAGTATTTAGCCTATTTGCCTTTTGTGTAATTTCTGATGTTAGTGTTTTATCTGCCATTTTATTATCTATGTATGTTCTCTTTTGCATTTCACTGTTTTCTTTTTCCTGCTGTCCTCTGACACACACACACACACACACACACACACACACACACACACACATTTTGAATTCCATTTTGACCCGTCTGTAGTGGTTTTGAAGATCTAGCTTCCCATGTTTACTTACTGGTTTCTGTGAGTATTAATTGGTATGCACGGAATTAATCACAGCCCAGCGGCGTGATATAATGAGTAACGATCCTGGCCATATCCGTGCCCTGATTCCTAGGACCTATAAACATGTTACCTTGCAAGACAAAAGGGACCTTTCAGATGAGATAAAGTTGAAGATCTTGAAACTGGAGATTCTTCCGGATTATCTCTGTGACCCCAACACTACAGTGGCCTTCCGGAGAGTGTCAGTGTGAAGAGAGGTGGAGGGGTAGAAGCAGATGGGAATGACGTGAGGACAGATCCCAAAGAGTGTGGTCCAAATCCGAATCCGGAAGCTGGAAAAGGGAGGGGGTTACTTCCCCCTAGAACCTCTGGAAGGAGCTCAGCCCTACACCTGCCTGTGCAATGTCGCTGATTCTGAAACTCTGGCCTTTAGAATTTAGACAATAAATTTTTGTCGTTTGAAGATGCTGTATGTATAACTGCTGGGATTTTAATCTGCTCTCAGTGGGAGGAATACAGGGAGCTGTGCCACCTCCATCTCGGTGCAGAACTGGAAGGTGAGTAGGTGGCTTCCGGGCCGGGTGGGACTTCCGGCTGGGCTGCTCCATGCATGTCTTTGGAGTGGTCCAGGAGAGAGCAGTTTTCAGCACTGAGGGGGACACCCTGAAGGAGGGGGAAGAAGGAGATTCTCCAGGACCGAGCACAGGAAGGAGACGGGAGGGGCACAGAAAGATGTTCAGGGATCCACTGTACAGGGTAGGGAGAGTGGCCGGGACCTGAGACGGGAGCCCAGGGCCGTCAATGACTGTGGAATGGAAAGGAAGAGGTGGGCACTGGACCCTGAGGAAGGGGGGTTGATTGTGCGGGGGCCCAGCTCACAGCAAGGACTAAGAGAGAAGGGGGCAGTGGAACCTGCAAGGATCCTTCTGGAGAGACCGAGTCTGCCTCACCCTTGCTGGGGGAGAGGGAGGGGGCGGCCCTGGGTGGGGAAGAGGCTCTAGAAAGGCACAGGAGGACGTGGAGCAGCCAGGAAGGACAGCTGAGGCAGAGAAGAGCTCTCTGCTGAGTGTCCTTTTATAAATGGGGAAACATTTGGCAACGCCATTGGTTCAGAGCCATTGCTCTCCTGAAAGTCTGCCCCCCTCAATCCTCTGCTTTCCCCAAACCAAGTCCTCCCACTGGCACCTGCTCAGGGAGGTCAGCACGTTTATTCTAGGAAGTAGAATCCATGAGGGTCAACCAGATGGCCGAACTTATGGGATCTTCTAATCTTGACCTCTCCGGAAGTGAGTACTGTCTGGGGGACACTTTGTTCAGCACTAAGCTTTGCTCGGTAGGTCAGGAAGAGGGGACATTCACTGTCCCAGCAGGTGAGGTCTGGGGTCCTGTGCAGCTTGGCTGCACCTGCTCCTGCTCCTGCTCCTCCCCAAGGTCGGGGACAAGACCAGAAGGCCCCGCTGGCTGGGAAGCCTCGGCCAGGCATGGAAGGAAGAGGGAGGCAGGTCCAGCTTGCCGACCCCCAGGGCTGGGGTCTTCCGCTACTCCCGCAGGCCAGTTTTTCTCCAATTCTGGGAGAAGAAGGGTGCTGTCAATCACAGTTGTAAAGGAAGGATTTCGTGGGGCTCTCAGCTTCTCATCTCTTGTCTTCCACACTCAGCTGCTCAGCTGGCTCAAGTGAGACCCTCGATGTGGGCCTGGGGTGCGGGGATGGGCGCACAGCCCTTCCTCCTGGAACTGGGAGTTGGGTGGGGGTGGGGACAGGGTCCGAGGTACCAGTACTGTGGCAGAGGAGGCTCAGGCCTCCGTGCCTACAGACAGGTGTGTTTCAGAGGGAGAGGGAGCCAGGTATGGCGGTGCGCACCTATAACGCCAGCACTCCGGGAGGCTGAGGCAGGAGGGTTGCAAATTCAAGCCCCACCTGGGCAACTCAGTGCCTCGCTCAGGTGAGAGTCTGCCTCAAAAAATACAGAATGGGCTGGGAAGGCAGCTCAGTGCAAAGGCTCTGGGTTCAATCCCCAGTGCTGCGAAGGATGGAGGTGAGGCAGGGAGAAGGAAGCCAAGGAGAGGGAGGGAAGGGGGAGGAGGGGAAGGAGGAGGAGGCAGGGATCAAGACAGAGACGGAGAGGAAGTGAAGCCCAGGAACAGATGAGACTCTGAAGCCCTGAGGAAGAGCAGGTGCCCTGTTTCGGCCCACGGTGGGGCTCCTGAGCGTGGGTGGCAGCGAGCACACCGAGCACTATGTCATCAGTCAGGTGCCAGCCCCTCTTGCCCAGGATGTGGGTGCCATCTCCACACATGGAGAAACCGAGGTGTAGACCAGTGGCGAGACTGCCCAGGTGTCCACGGTTGCTTAGGGCAGGGCTGGCCCAGACCTAGCATCCAGCCCCATCCCTTACTTCTAGCCAGGATGCTGGCCTTCTTCTCACTGGGCTGAGCAGCAAGGCAATGAATGGAGCGACAGGGGTAGCCGGGAGCCGGAGCATGGGGGAGAGGGGCCGGGGAAGTGGAGGGATATGGGTTTCCTGCTTCGATTCTCAGTGAGGGGCCCACGTGCCCTTGCCCTGACCTTGTAGAAGGCGGGACGCAGGTATGCTAGGCAGTTCCCCCCCAGGCCAGCCAGGATGGAGGGGCCATGTGGCCCCGGGCTCAGCTGCTTTCTGTCTGGGGCTTTCCCTGAGTCCTCTGTTCCTTCTGGGAAGAAGTCTTGGCTGGTGCTGGGCCAGCCCCCAACAGCCTCCGGGCCGGCCTGTCTGCACCTTCTTTCCCAGAAACGCTTTCTCCCCGGCCTGGCCTATCTCTCATTCTTGTCTCAATAGATGAGATGATTGTGTGCCCACAGGGCTCGGATTTCTGCCAGCAATGAAGGGTGCCACTCTGGCCAGGAGCACGGGCACTGCAGCCCCGGGGGAGGAACAGGACACTCAAGATGTCATCTCCAGTTCATGGGGAGACCCAGAAAGTCTCAGGAGGGGTGGGGGGTCTGTCCATGCCAGGAGAGGGTCCTGAGTGGAGGAGGTGCAGGCTGGGAAGACAGGAAGTGGAAGAAGAGGGCTGGGCCCGGCAGACAGGCGCTCTTTGTCTCCCCGGGTCCTTTGTGAATTGGGCAACGTTTGGCAAGCAGACAGCATCGGTTTTCTGCCTGTTGCCCTTCGGCGGCGCTTCCTCCTGGTGGCGGCCCCACCCTGCACCCTCAGGAAATGTCCCGACCGCCAGGGCCTTCGGCTCCCTTCTGGGGCCAATGCTGGTCAGTCCTGGGCAGCCTCTGGAAATCAGTGTCTCTGTGGTGGGATCTCTGTGGACTCGGGGTGATAGAGAAGCAGGGAGCTCTCCATCCACCCCTTCTCCCTTCTGGGCTGTTCTCGGCTCTTCTCTTCCGATCCACAGCAAAGGAATGATCGATAGATACCCAGGCACCAAGTACCCCAGGGAATCACAGGTCCCTCACCTGGGCACCTGAGCCACTCGCACCCAGGGTCAAGGGCAGCAGTTGGGGTGTGGGTGGCGCCGGACCACGCCCAGCTCCTGGAGGGTCTTCGGTTGCTGACCTCCTTCCTGCTGCGAGCCACAAGGGGATGGTGACTGTCACTGCAGGACTAGTGTTAGAGTCTCATGTGGTGGTCACGACTGCTCTGTGTGGAGTTAAAAGCACCATCCCTAGGCCTGCGGCGTCTGGTCTTCATGCTCGGGGTGGTGGAGCCGCATACTCTTGTACTCACCCACCCAGGGCACCACAGGCCACCCAGGGTGGCAACACGGGCTCTCCAGGGACGGTCCTGGGTGGTGGCATTGGCTGACTCCCACAGTGTACCTAATACAACCCCGCTCATTACAGGCTACACCATTGGTTAACTTACCACGAAATCCCTCAAAATGTAAAAAGTGGCCCTTTTCCAATCCAGCAACCTCCTACCAGGGGCAAGAACAAGGAAGTAGACACGGGGACCCTGTTGGCCAGCTCGGGTGGAGACTCCGGGAGGCCTCTTTTCATTTGTCCCATCTGGACCTGTGCTGCCCAGCCCCTTCCTAGCTCTCCTCCTGGGTTCGAAGCTAGAGGACTCCTGGAGGCAGGAACAGGGCTTGCAGTCTGCGAGGAGCCTAGCTCCGTGGGTGGCTACCACCCTGCCGAGGGGGACTCGGACTTGCTATTCTGCAGGGCGAGAGGGTGCCAGTCCCCCAGGCCTGCCTGTTACACACCAGCACTTGCTGTTGCATGGTGGGCTATACTGTGAGCAATACTGTCTTAGTATTTGGAAACCTGCAACCCACTTCCCAGCAGTGCTTCCCTGGAGATGCCCCAGGGATCCAGGTGCACCTGTGGGCAGGTAAATGAGTCCAGGGACACAGGCCCTGGGGAGGCCCAGTTCAGCCAGTGCCCCCTTGACTTCCTTCAGACCCTAAAGCTCCAGGACGCCCACCCTCCTCACTCTCTTGTTCCTTCAGCTGGTCATGAGCTTCGCCTACTGCGTGGCCAGAGCTGACTGGTGGAGGTCTGCAGGTGCCTCTGTGGCTCTGTGTTGGGGTCTGATGGAGGTGAGGGGAGGGATGGGGAGCAGGCCGGGGTCAGGGCGTAGGTGATACATTTCAGAGGCAGAAATCTAGGCGCCTAGAGGACCCGAGAGAGGCGCTGTCCAGAGGCAGACAGCTGCGTAGTGTGGAGCTCAGAGCAGGGCAGGACTTTCCAGCCAGGATGCAGTGACGTTTTGTTGTCCCGGTCACCAGAGCCTCTGCTGGGCTCTGCCTCTCTCTGGAGGCCACACTGTCTGGATCATGCCCTCCCTTCAGGTGCCCCCTGCTTGTGGTCCCAGTTCTGTGTCCCTGCTGACATTGTCACACACACAGGGGGACCCGGGGGTCCCGACCTCCCAGGGCATCCTGTTCGTGATTTGCTCTCCTGTAGAGACTTGGGTTGTGGTATTTCTTCACCCTTTTCTAATCACAAAAAGGCGCGGACTGGTTGCTAACTCAGGTGCTGTACCAAGCCGCTTTAGCACTCTTGAGAATTAGTCAATTGCTTATTTCTTCACCATTTTTGAAATGGCTTCTTGCGATTATCGATGGGAGCAATTTTTAGTGTTGCGATATCTTGTTTCCAAACCACAAGGGACCCTGGCCTGTCACCTCCGGTTGACTCATCTCTAGTTGGAGATTCTAGCTCCAAGCCTCAGGCCCCACTCGTGCCAGGCAAGCAGGACTCCCGACCAGACCCTCGGGCCCTGGAAGGACCACGCCCAGGGGTGGAGAGCCTCACACCTCCTCCGGGGCCTCCCAGGGCTGGGGGCTTCTCCAGGGCGTGGCGCCCGCTGGTGCCCACCTTTGCCAGCTCTGGCTCCCTGGGGTTTTACCCGCCTGCTGCTCTGGGAAATACTTGAACACCCAGTGATCTAAGCAGAGAGCCAGGACCAGTCTTTCAGGACAAGCAGAACTCCAGGTGACCGCAATCTCCCTGAGGGCTGCAGTCTCCCTGCGTCCCCTGATGACTCCAGGCCAAGCTCCCACCTGCAGGGACGGGCCCGCTGTGTGCCCCTGAGGCCCTGCAGCGCCCTGGACATGCATGAGGGCCACAGATGGTTGGCTTCCAATCAGTTACTGGCACACACGGAGTGGGCCCGGGTCTTTGCTCCGGAGCCCCTGGTGTTACAGACCTAACCTTAGAAGCTGAAACCAGTGTGTTACCAAAAATGGCTTTGCCCAATAGGATATGAGTTCCCATCTCCTATCTCATAGCACTGTTCCAAAAAGGCAACTAAGGAGAGGGAAGGAGGAAGGGGAGAAGGAGGGAAGATGAAAGAAAGGAAAGAAAGGCAAGGAAGAAAGATGAAAAAAGAAAGGGAGGAAGGAAGAAAGACAAGTGGCAGTGAGGGGACAGGGCTGGTGCTGGGGAGTGGACAGTCCCCTCTGAGGCCCCTGGCACCTGTTCTGGGAGCCCCGTTGTGGTATCAGCAGGGCTGAGAAGGTCACTTGCCCTGGAAGCCCATGTTCCCTCCAGCTGGCCATTCTGTCCCTGTCAGCTGTCCCCTGTGCCCTGGGGGTGGACCAGCCGTGCACATTCGGCCAGCTGAGGAGCATCCACCTCTGTCCCCAGCGACCCCTGCTCTGTCTGCACCTCTGGGCACTGAGCCCAGCGGGAACTGGACTCGCAGGGGAGGGCACAGACTGGGAGGGCACAGACTGGGAGGGCAAGGGGGCGGGGCGGGGTGGGGGGAGGGAGGCGACAGGGACTGATGGGGTAACAGGGCAGGGCCAGCCCAGGAGGCCATGGTAGATAAAGGGTCGCAGGGCCGTGTAGGGGCAGAGCCCAGGCTGGCTGGGTCACCACCACGGGAAGCAATATGAGGCTCCTCCTGGCAGCCCTGCTGTCCCTGTCCCTTGGGGATCTTGGTGAGTGCTCCACATCCAGGGGCCCCCGGCCAGTGCCTCAGGTCCTGCGCCCAGCCAGGCAGGGACAGGTTCAGGGGTAGGGAAGGACCAGGACTCCCAGAAGCCACACGGGCCACATCTAGGTCTGCTAGCACCTCCCCCAGGGCCTCCCGGGAGGCCTCTTCTTCCCTGGTATCCCCCCGGGGACCCCAGCACCCATCCTAGTCACCCCGGTTCAGAGAGAGTGAGCAACTTGCAGAAGACACACGGGAGACCTGAGTTTCGAGCCTTGCTCCTGCAAGGACTGTGCGACAAATGACTCTGGCAAGATAGTCTCTCTGAGTCTCGGTTTCCTCATTTAAAAACCCTGGAGCCAGGAAGAGGAGGAGGGGAGCTGTCCCCTGCCTGGGGCAGGACACAGGTGAGGGACATCAGGCAAGGCTCCATCGGGCAAGGCTGGTGCCCGCCCTTGTGTCCTGGGCTGTGAGAGAGAAAGGACTGAGCTCCCCTCAAGATGGGTCTGGGAATAGAAGAGACAAAACCGGGGAGACCAAGAGCAGGACCTGAGCCACCACTGCCCCATTCCAGGTCTGGGGTAACTTCCGGGCTCGGGGTGCTTCTCAGGGATGTGCTTCAGTGGTGGGAGCTGTGAGTGGGGCTTCCTGCAGGGCCGGAGGGGAGGGTCTGAAGCAGGAAACACGGGGCGCAGTCAGTAAGGGGGCCCAGTGTTGCCCCTCCCTCCCATTTCAGGGTGTCCACTCGGGATGGGAGCTTCCTGGGGGAAGGAGGGGTCAGCGAGGTGGTTAGAACAGCAGCATCTTCACCCCCCAAGCCTGGGGAGCAGGAGCACCTCCCTGGGCCCACTCTCCTGACGCCTCAGACCGCAGGCAGCAGTCTCCCCACTTCCACATTCTCTTCCCAACTTGCTCCCTGCTGCGTGACACGGCACAGGTCAGGGCCACCTGGATGGGGCAGGAAAGGTCCACGGAGAGGTGGCCTGTACCCCCACCACCTCACCCTGTCCTGGGATTCCTGTTCTGGTCCCCGAGGGCGGGTGTCCCCAGGCTGGTAGGGGTCAGGCCAGCTGGATCCAAGTGGTGTGGGCAGTGGGGGAGGCCCACTGGAAGTGCCCCTAAGTTTCCAGTGGGCTGGGCCGTATGTCTGGGTTCTCTCCTGGGCCTGGCCTGTCTGTCTGGAGGAAGGACCAAGGACAAGAAAGGAGCTCTGTCTTTGACCTGCCCCACCCCTGGCCTCTCCATTTCTCCCCAAAACTATCTGCTCTCTGGCTGATTTCTGACGCCAACCCCCCCTTCCTGTCCCCCACGCCCCGTAAAGTCCCTGTGCAGGCTGTCTACTCCCTCACTCCCTCTTTGTCCGATTGTTGGACACTCAGGTCATTTCCAGGTGTTTCTCTTTTGAATGATGCTGCTATGACTACTCTTGTGGGAGTCTTTACGAAGACACGTTTTCACTTCTAGACGCTCACTTGCTGTGTTTAACACTTTGCAAAGCTGCCAGCCTGTGTTTCCTAGGCTGCAGCGCCCACCGCAGTCCGCACTCACTCCCAGCAGAGCAGGAGGCTTTCCGTTTCCCCGCGTCCTGCTGACACGTTATTGCCTGCATCAGCTATGTGACGTTTTTGACGGCTTTTTAAAAGTCGAGTTTCCTCACAGAAGTGATGTCGAACGGCTTCATGTGCTTCTCGGCCATCTAGCGCCTTTCTTGAAATTTGAGATCTTTCACCTATCATGCTTTTAACTCTTTTCTGACGCTATTAGGAAGTAGCGCCATGGTCTTCATTTCAGCCCTAGGCTTCTCGGTGCCCCATGGGAAGATGTGATTGATTTTTGTCTCCCGATCTGGTGTCCCTGGTGCCCCGAGGCCCTGCTGTGCCAGCTCCCCTGTGCTTGGCAGGTGCGGTAGGGTTTTCTCCGGCAGCTGCAGAGAGGCACTTCCGCCCCCCCCCCGTCTCCCTCAGGGTGGGGTTTATTTGTTTTCTCACCTTTTTTCTGTGTCCTGTGCCCCAGTGCTGCGCTGGGGGGAACAGAGGAGGCTGGACACCCCCGTGCTGTTCCTGAGCTCTGGCAGAAAGCTTTCCGTTCACTGGAGGTTTCGCCTAGATGCCGTGCACCAGGCCAGCAAACCTGACCCAGCCTCCTCCCAAGGCAGATTCTAGCACCAAAGCAGGCTGACCGGGAGGGCCCATCTTTCCACACAGGGGGGCTTCTGTGCCCCTGACCCTCCATTCCCACGGCACCCGCAGTCTGGTGTGTTTCCTGCCCCTTGGGAGGTGCTTGGGCACCCACAGAGGGAGACTCTCAGCTGGACTTGCAGTGGTCAGCTGCCCTAGGAGCCAAGCCACCATCCTGGCCCTGCCCACCTCCCAGGTTCACATGGGACAAAGCAGGTGGAAGAATGCCCTAGGCTGATCTGAGGACCCGATTGGCAGGAGGAATGAAGGGCTGCATGCGTCACAGGAAGGAAAAGAATCCTTAGTTTATCAAGACTTACAAACCACTGGCCAGGGCAGAGGCCCTGCTGGTTAGGACCGGACCAGCTGGTGGCCTGCAGAGGACGCAGGGCAGCTAGGAGCTCTGTGGGGGCAAGGTGGTCCCTCCAGGACAGTAGTGGGGGCCTGACCCTGCCCTCTTTCTCCCAGGACTGTGTCTGGCCACCCGCAAGGGGAACTTGCGATGGTGCGCCATCTCCTCGGACGAGGCAAGGAAGTGCTACAACTTGCAGAAGAACATGAGGAGAGTGGGGGGCCCTCCCGTCTCCTGCATCCAGAAAGGTTCCTACCACGACTGTCTCAAGGCCATTTCGGTGAGTCCCGTCCATAGGTCGGGGGACCAGGCTGCAAGGGGAGGTGTCTGGAAAGGAGTGGAGTTGGGGGGCTGTGCCGGCTCCTCTGCTTTCTTCTTGGGGCTCCTCATCATAGGAAAACTGTGCTCTTGGAAAGAAAGAAACCAGCAGATGCTGCGAGGCTGAGAGTGGGGGAGCCCCTGGGACCTCACACCTTGCTTTAATGACTCCGGAAAAAGCAGCATAAACAATCAAGCGAGGTCTGATCTGAAACACAGTCAATGTTTGCATTTAAAAAAAATTACAGTAAAAGATGAATGGGCACTGATCCCCCTGGGAGTCCTCTCCCCATCTTTGAACACACTCGTCCTGTCCTTCCTGCCTCTTTCCCACGTGGCTCCGCCAGTCCTCTTGTCTTCAGTTGCTGCCGTCTGTCTTCTGTCCGCTGCCTCGAGGTCCTGAATCAACCCACAGTGCTCGCTCGGCCTGAGCTGCCCTCTGCTGGATGGCGCTCGGTGCCAGCGGCACTCACTGTATTTAAAGATGCGAACATCCTCCGTCTAGTTTGATTGTCCCCCTCCCCCAGCCCACGTGATGCAGGTTGGTGAAGGTCACAGGTACCCTGCAGGGTGAGCCCTTGAGAAACAGGTCCAGGGAGCCACAGGCATCTCGTCCTGTCGCTGGGACAGGACGTGTCGTGTGTGGCCTTAGAGGTTCGTCCACGACACTGTCCGTACTGTGACGTGTGCATGGTCCCTGGCTCCTTTTGTGCATCGAGATGTGCTAATTTTTATGTAAAATAACGTTCGATCATTCACTCGGCAAATTCCTTTTGTGCCTGCATGTGCTGAAGCTGGCACAGGGCGGGTACTTGGTGTTAAAGTTGCTAATGAAACCTGCCGGGTTACTGTGTCCTTACCCTTCTTAGAGCACAGTCCCCACCCCGTACCAAGGCACTGTCCTCTCCCACCTGTGCAAGGCGCGGCTGCTGGGGCCCTGCTGTACCCTACTGGGCCGGAATACTGGTGAAGGAGACCCCAAAGCCAACCCCACCCGGAATCAGTACTCCCTGCCATTCACCAGCGAAAGTCGAGGCAGACTAGATGGTTAACAATAAAACTCGTATTATCAAAAAACGGACACAGGCTATCCAGAAAACCACAGAGGAAATAGAAATGTCAGCTTTTATTTTAAAACAATTATTATTAGTATTATTTTTAATATTATTATTTTGAGATGAGTCCTTCGAGTTTCCTCATGCTGAGAGGACCGATGTGTGTCTTCACATGTTTGCTTGAACTAAATTACAAAAAGGCACCTTAAAATACATTAAGAGAAATTTATAGCCAATAAAATTACCTAGACACACATGGAGGAAGTGCCAGTGAACAGCTACGGGTGAGTGCTGGGAAATGACCGCCGTTTCCACTCCGTGAAGACCCAGTGCAAGGCGGTAGGACAGGTGGACTCAGGTAGCAAAAAGGACAGTATCAGAGCCCTAGTGACAAGCGCGCTCCATGGTGGCCACTCCCGGGCAGCTCGTTAGCACTGGGATTGTCCATAATGGTCACAGGCAGTGCCCGTCCTGCTGGCCACGCTGCATGGAGCTGGCCCTGGCCGCCCCACGGCACTGAGAATCCTCCAGAAGGCAGGGCTGCGGCACAGACAAGCTCCTCCCCGAGCTGGTCCCGCCCCGGCCTCTCCCAAGGACACAGTCTTTGGGGGAAGAGACAGCAAAGGTTTCACAGGCGAAGTCAGAGATCACCCAGGTGCTGAACCCCAGGGAATTGCTGAGGAGCTTAGGTGACGTCCATGGGGCAAGAAGACAGTAGCTGGTGGCCAGAACCCACAGAGGCTCTGCAGAAGGAAGAAAATTTAGCTCAGCGACATAAGCGCTTGCCTGGCAAGTGCAAGGTCTTGAGTTTGATTTTTGGCACTTAAAAAAAAAAGTAGTTGGGGATTTAGCTCAGTGACACAAGTGCCCACCTGGCAAGCACAGGTTGTCAGTTTGATCCCAGTACAAAAAAAAAAGAGAAGAAAAGAGAAAAGAAAACGCCTGCAGTGTTAGAGGCCCAAAGCGTCTGCAAGATGCTCTCTAACTCGGGGCGTGCAGGAGGAGAGGTAAGCGGCAGAACGGCGGGTGGAGGCGAAGGATGCGGTCTGCCGTTTGGACACGGTAGGACATCTGTGTAGCGGTGCTTCCTGCTCGGTGAGGCCTTCAGCAAGCACAGACCAGGCCAGGGAGGAGCGTCCAGGACGACGACTTGAAAGCCAGATGGTGCTGCTGATGTGGCCAGGGCCCAGCGCCAGCTCGGGATTAAAGCCCTTGGCCTGTGCTTGCCCCTGCGACTGTGGACACTGTGGCCACCCGGTCCCTTGGAGCCCCTTGCGGCCATGGAGCCTCTTAGGGGCCCTGACTCCGGCTCACCTGGCTCAGGGGTTCCCCGCAGCTGACCTGACCCCTCCTCCTCCAGGCGAACAAGGCTGACGCCATCACCCTGGACGGCGGGCAGCTGTATGAGGCTGCACTGCCCCCGTACAACCTGCGGCCTGTGGCGGCGGAAGTGTATGGCACGGAAGCCAGTGAGTGCTTGGGGGACCCCGGCTTGGTGGCCATGGCCTGGGCACCAGGGATCGGGGTGCACGAGGAAGCTGGGTGGGGGTGTGCACCGTGCTGCAGGGAGTGGAGGCGCTGGCCTGAGAGGGGAGCGCGTGAGGCCCCCCCATAGGGAGTTGGGGCGAGCGTGGGGTGGGGTACGGTGCTCCTCCCTCCAGCCCGGCTGACTTCCAGGTCTCCCTGCCCCCTGCAGATCCCCAGACGCACTATTATGCTGTGGCTGTGGCCAAGAAGAGCAGGAACTTCCGGCTGGACCAGCTGCAGGGCCTGCGGTCCTGCCACACCGGCATTAACAGGACCGCTGGGTGGCGGGTCCCCACAGGGGTGCTCCGTCCATTCTTGAACTGGAAGGGACCCCCTGAGCCCATCGAGGCAGGTAAGATGCCTGGGGGATCCTGGGAGAGCTCAGCAGGGGCGTCTACTACCATTGTGGGTCTGGGCCACTTTGGGGACAGAGGGGTGACCGTGTGGGGGAGACCTACCAAGGTAGGTAAGGCTGGCAGGGTTAGGGTTAGGGTTAGGGTTAGGGTTAGGGTTAGGGTTAGGGTTAGGGTTAGAGTTAGGGTTAGGGGGAGGTGACTTGGCCCAGCTCAGCTAAGGTTCCCGTCTCTGAGATCCCAGCCCACGCCAGGGAGTCATGGGTGTGTGTGGGGAAGGGGCTGTGTCCCCGGGGACACCGTGTGGGCATTGCTGTGGCCAGGGGCTGGCAGGGCTGGCTCCCACTCTGAGGTCCTTTCTCTCCCGCCAGCGGTGGCCAGGTTCTTCTCAGCCAGCTGTGTTCCCGGCGTGGATGGAGTACGTTTTCCCAACCTATGTCGCCAGTGTACAGGGACAGGGATAAATAAATGTGCCTTCTCCACCCAGGAACCGTACTTCGGCTACTCTGGTGCCTTCAAGTGAGTGACGCTGCCCTCCTTCCACCAGGGGCCTCAGGGCCTCAGCCCAGGAGGCCTCTATTAGGGCCTGGTG
The DNA here is from genome assembly GCA_004027295.1 of Dolichotis patagonum. Lineage (NCBI taxonomy): Eukaryota > Metazoa > Chordata > Mammalia > Rodentia > Caviidae > Dolichotis > Dolichotis patagonum. The sequence goes on from PVJX010012513.1 coordinate 45,769, forward strand.
GACACAGCTGCTGGCCGGGTGCAGGGACAGCAGGTGTCCTGGGTTCTCCTGCTGACTCCGCTGAGCACCAAGGGGCTGATGGAGTCTGGTTGGGTGACGTCTCTTTTGGGGCCGGCTGGACAGGACAGCGCTGTGTCCAGTTGATGTCCCTACCTCTCCCTGGAGGGCCGGGGGAGCCCTGGCTGATGCGCCCCCTCCACCCTCACCCCCATCACCCCATTCCTGGGACCGCTGAGCATTTACAGAGGGACGCTTCAGGTCATGCTGGTGACCCCCACCCCAGAGACAGCCCGCAGCCAGGGATGCCAAGCCTTTCCCTTCTGGGGCAGCAGCTCCAAAGCGCTCTTTTCCATAGAACAGAAAGCGATGTCTCCTCCGCCCCAGAGCCGCGGTCAGGGCCCTGCAGCATCTCAGCCTTACCTGGAGGGACCCTAGATCTCCAGCTCCTTGGGAGCTGACCGCAGGGCCCAGGCCACTCACTGCTGGGGCCTTCTGATCTCACAGGTGTCTGAGAGATGGCGCTGGAGACGTGGCTTTCATCAAGGCGAGCACAGTGTTTGGTAAGAGCGGGGCTGGCGCCTCGGGCCCTGCACCTTCCGTTTCCGCCTGTGACTCTGACCGTGCGGCTCGTTACAGCACATGGTGTGTCCTCTCCCTGCCCGCCGACCCCCGCTGTTTCCCTGCACAGATGCCTGAGCCCAGGTGCCTGAGCCGGGCCCTCCAAGCCTGCGTGGTCCTGTGACACGGAGCAGGTGCTCTGTGGCTCTGGGTTCTATGCCCACACATTGGCTGAGTGTCAGAAACCACGCTGTTCCCAAGGGTTTCCTCTCGGCCTCGGTTTTAGGGACTGGTCCGTGTGCTTGTGCGCACGTGTAGGAGGGTAGTGGGGCACTCACCATGGGACACGCCCATCGGGCCACCCCCGCCTCGGGCTGCCCAGTTCCCTCTCCTCTTCTCTTGCCGCACAGCCGCTGTGTGTCCTCTTCCTGTCCCGTGATGAGGCACAACCTCTAGGTACGGACAGGCCACCGCATTCCCCAGGGCCCCCACACAGGTCACCAAGGTCCCCAGGAGGCTCATGGTGCTCTCAGGATCTGAGTTCTGACCACCGCTCTCCAGTGCTCTCATTTTTTTGTCTATTTATTTATTTGTCCTTTTGAGACAGGGTCTTGCTATGCAGTTCAGGTTGGCCTGGAGCTCATTTTGTAGCCCAGGCTGGGCTTGAGCTTGCAACGATCCTCCTGCCTCAGCCTCCCAAGTGCTGGGATTACAGGAGTGCACCAGCACACCTGGCTAGTGTTCTCTTTTCTGCACATCTTGGAGTTATCTTGACATTCATTTTGTTTGTCCACGTGATCGCTCTAACACTGTCTCATTGGTTAATTTGCACTTCTGTGACAGGAGAGTTGATTCTCTCCTTCTACTTGCTGCAGCTCAGCCTCCTCGTTCTTAATTGGATAAACTTTGATGAGTTTCTTCAGGATTTAAGTTCAAAGGCAGAGCATCTCTACCTAGATATCAAGTCTAGATAGGACTTGGATTTTAGGGAGATCTGTCAATAGCACAGAAGTCTTGAAACCAATAAGTAAAGCCCATCGGTTTACCCTGCTCATTTGTGGTTTTGCGGTCTTTTGAAGGTACTCACTGTACCCCCCCAAATCATTCAGATTTCAGTTAATGAGATGAATGATTCCCACCTCCTTGCGGTTGCTTACGTGAATAACCTGGGAAATGGGTTTGGGTTAGCATTTTCGCCCAGTCTAGGCAATTTCCCCTTCACGACAACAGTACAAACCTCATGCCTGTGCTGAGTCTGTGGGTTCCCATGTGACCATCTTCCCAGGCGTTCTGCTTTGCTGACGTGTTTGTATTTTCTGTTTTTATCACCCTCACACGTGGAAGCTCTTCTAACAGAGGGAGGGACCTCCTCTCTTGACTTCGCTATTTATTTTCAGTTTTTCTAAGCTGAAAATTCGGAAGTATTTTGCTGGGTTTCTAAAAAATCAAACTTTAATTATAATTTTACAGATTTTAAATCAATACATGGATTGATTGGTTGTCTAAGCCATGACAATGTTAAATTTTCCCATTTGATCAAACTTCTTTTTATGTCTTTTTGATAGAGTGGTACATCCTTCTCATTATGGGTATCATGCATTTTTTGGTGAGCCTAGAAAATAATTTAATTGTTTTAGCTGCCACTGTAATACCTTACAGTCTGTATTATTTATTTGGTACTACTAGGAATGCTTGCTTTTTTGCTGGTTGATCTTGTAACTTGTTACCATTTTAAACTCCGTTGGTTTTATCTGTTTCCTGTGGCTTCACTGGCTTTTCTAGCTAGATAATTCTATCATCTTTGATGAGGCCTTATCTTTTCTTTCTTTTATACATTGTGCGATCCATATACACACGATTGCATTAGCATTGGGATACGAAGCATCCTTGCTTTGGCAAAATTTCCTTCTTCCAAGCAATTTATATACGATATAGATTAACACTTCCAAGTCGGGCCAGACTCATTCACAGAAACCCTTTCCGGTCTGTGACAGACCAGGTGTGGAAAGCGACTCAAAAGCATTTTCTGCCTTAAATCTTTTCTTCAGTTTTTTACTTTTCCCAGATTTGCGGGTGAGGTCGCTCTGTGAGTGGACACTTCCCAGCAGGGCTGCAGGAGGTGATTGGCCATAGGGTCACATCTCTGCCAGCCCCTGGGTCCTTCTGGGGCTCTCTTTACCTCTCGGAGTGTTCTGGAGTCCTTCGCTGCCTTTCTTTTCAAGATTGTCTCCTTTCCTCCCTTCCATCCTTTCTTCCTTCCATCAGGAGGTGGAATCCAGGGTCCCACACATGCTAGGCAAGTGCTGTACCACTGAGCCACACCTCAGCCCGATTCGTCCCATGTGTCAGCTTTCTCAGTGCTGAAACAGAGTACTTGACACCCCCTAAAGGAGAACTGTAATATGGCTCTCAGAGGGTTCAGTCCATGGTCACCGGCTCCACGGCAGACATGGCACGGCGGAAGGGGCTGGGAGGACAGCTGCTCACGCACAGTAACCAGGAAGCTAGAGTGAAGGGAGCAGCCAGAGATGGAGACACACTCTTCCGGTCACACCCCAGTGACCGGCTTCTCACCAGGCCTTGGCTCCTGACGGTGCTTCAGCCATGGATGCACCCATGGGTGACGTCACTGAGAGAGTGCTGTGATCCAGTCACCTTCTGACGGCTCTGCCTCTGAGCACAGGAGACTCTGGGGTCACTGCGGATCCGCCTTCCGTGTCTCACGTCTGTCCTGTCCGTGGGGCAGGCAGGGTGTTTCCCCCAACCCTGAATTCTATGGGCAGCAGCGGAGCTCTGGCTGGGGCTTGCTGCCCTGGCTCACCCGGGCCGTCTCCCTCCCGCAGAGGACCTGCCGGACAAGGCCCAGCGGGACCAGTACAAGCTGCTCTGCCCGGACAACACCTGGAGGCCGGTGGACGACTACAAGCAGTGCCACCTGGCCCGAGTCCCTTCTCACGCTGTCGTGGCTCGCAGTGTGAACGGCAAGGAGGACTTGATCTGGGAGTTTCTCCGCCAAGCACAGGTAGCCCCACCTGGGGTGGCCCCCTGCTTGGAATTGGGGGCGGGGTGGGGACTGACTGTGAGGCCCCAGAAGGCCCTCCTGACTCCGGGTGCTCCAGCCTGGGTGGCAGAAAGGCCGGACCCCTCTAGCCTGGCTGAGCCCCGGCGGCTCATGGCTGCAGTGGACGTGGGGGTGGGGGCACGGCATTCCCAGGATACCAAGGCACTTCCCAGAGGCTGGGCCAAACCGAGCTCTCGCCCCTGGGATGGTGGGAGTCTGGCCCTGGAGGGTTCCAGCCCAGGTCCCCGTCCTCAGAATTGTTCTGAGATTTTCTGCCCTGGGGCTTGGTGTCCTCTTTACTGACTGCCGACACCACAACTCCATTTTTCCTTCCTCAGGAAAAGTTCGGCAAGGGCAAGTCCTCGGGGTTCCAGCTCTTCGGCTCACCCCGTGGGAAGAAGGACCTGCTGTTCAAGGACTCGGCGCTCGGCTTCGTGCGGGTCCCCCCGAGGGTAGACGCGGGGCTGTACCTGGGCTTCGGCTACCTCTCCTCCATCCGGAACATGCAGGAGAGTGAGTGTGCGCTCTGGGTAGGGTGTCTCTGCCCTTGATGGTCACTGTCATCTCCTCTGTCCTTGTTAGCCGAGCCTGACTGGCAGAGGTGACCAGCAGAGGTGTCCAAAACCCATGGTCCCCGGATTCATGCTCCCTCGCCCCCTTGGGTGGGACTGGCAGGAAACCCTCCTGTTAAGTGAGAAATGGGATCAGGGCGGACTCCGGGGCTGCGAGGTGGCGCCTGACCTCCGCCAGGGACCCAGGCC